>PVIC010038894.1:0-17390 GCA_004025085.1 Thryonomys swinderianus
ACAACAAAATTGCAATTTTCCCCATGTATCTTGGTTGTCTTGTCTACTCCCTGTTTTTATTTTCCCCCTAGCATTTTTCATGGCTTCCTTTAAAAAGGAATTCTTATTTAAATTCTGATTTGGAATTTATTTTGGCATGTGACATCATTTTGTCCAAGTCTGAAAGTGTTTGAGGAATCAGGCAGGAGACCAGGAGAAATGAGCGAAAGGAAATTACAGGGAAGGATTTGGAAAACGGGTGAAGAGAGGATTAAAATGTTGGCAGGAGTAGAGAGGTGAGAATTTATGACCTGTATTTTTGTAGGTTGGGGGCTGTTTAATACATGGCATTTAATCATGATGTCAGTATTTTTTAATACTTATATACCTAATCCTCACAATAAAATAGATTAATGATCACTTATTCTATATATTGTTTCTTAAAACATAATTGAATACAAATATGGTTCACTGTGTTAGGATTTGACAGAGCTGGGTAGGAACTTGTGTGTTGTACAGTTTTTATCTCTTCTTTGTGCCAATAAGTGAACATTAAAAGTAGCATCCAGGAACATGGTTTGAGCCCTTTTACCCACACCTAGGGGTGTACAAATGTGTGCCCCAATGACTGCTGTGACCCTGGTTACATGTGGCAGTGGAGGGTCTGAAGTCACGGTGTTCTAACTCCTTATTGAAGTTCATTTTTTAGGTTCCCGGGCAACTTTCTTCACTTTTGCATTTTAAGCAAACAGAACCAACATTTCTATGGCTTGAGTCATTCTTAATGAAAGAGCAGTAACTTATTCCTGTCAATTCTTAAGAATGTGAGAGTGAAGATGTCCAGTCTTTTGAGAGTCCCTGTACTCCTTCCCAATCCAGACTGTTTGTTTGTTCTCTGAGACCATTTGAGTCTGATAGAGCTCTATGGTTCTTATGTCTATGGATATTTTTTCTGCATCTGTGGAATAATTTTAAAGTAATTTATCAACTCTCTATAAGGTTACACATATTCTTGAGCGCTGGGATATTGTTTTGCGTAAGACAGAATTTTTGCCTGGAAAAGATAAAAAACACATTAATAAGTTTCTGAATGTATGTTCTCAAGTGAAGTAATGATCTGAAGTAAAAAAGAATAAGCAAATGAGGGGAGAGTTTAGATTGTGTGGCCAGAGACAGGCTTTTCTCTGAGGCAGTGGTTCAGAAAGTGAATGATGAACCCAGCAAGGGTCTCAAAACCGCTCCAGGAAGAGAAGGGCGTGGAAGACGGATGTGGCTTGGGTTCCCGAAGAGGAAAGAGAACAGTGAGCCTGTTAAAGGGCGCTCGGTTCTACGGGTTTAAAGCAGGGGAAAACAACGGCGGCACTGACGGGCGTTTGCTTTCCCAGAACTGCCACTGTTGAAGCCGAAACTGGCTGCTAGAGTTGCTTTTCTGCTCTGCATTCATGATGCTTCTCTTTGTTTCGTACTTATTCTCATTTTAGAGCAGTGATACGAGGCAAACTTCATATGCTGCCTAAAGTTATAATAAAGTCTTCAGAGTCTCATTTCCTGTTCTGAGAGGGATGCTCAGAGTGTAGACTTTCTTCTTTCACGGCGGTGTGTAGGTCCATGGGGCGGTCGGTGCCGTCAGGCAGCGGAGGCGGGGTGAGGATCTGCCTCCTTTGATATGAATTCATCTGTAATAGGTATAAAAAGGAAAAAAAAACTCAGCATGAGCAGGTAAGCCAATATGGGGCACTATTCACAGTCAGGAATAATGGTTTTCCTCTTGGAGCCGTGCTCTTGACACGGTGGACCCCCTCAGTCTCTGCCTCTGTGTACCTGCTCCTCAGGCTCTGTAAAATGGTTGTCAATCTAAGACAGGAAAATTGAGGGTGGATTTTTACTGCTATTGCTGGCTTGGTTATGTTAAGCGATTTCTTCGAAGAGTAATAATAGGTGCTGTCTTCAGAAATAGTTTAGTCACAAATGCCTAGTTCTTCTCTTTTTTTTTTTTTTTTGAGGCAGGGTCTCGCTTTATAGTTCAGGCTGGGCCTGAGCTCACTATGTAGCCCAGGCAAGCCTCGAACTCAGCAATCCTCCTGTTTCTGCCTCCTGAGTGCTGAGATTACAGGCGTGAACCACCACATCCAGCCTTGTATGTGGTCACCAGGGATTGAACTCAGGATCTTGCACTTGCGAGGCAGGCGCCAGAACCACTGAGCTAAATCTCCGGCCCACAAATGCCTAGTTCTTAAGTTTAGTCACTTCTGTCTTGTCCTTTCCTTCAGTCTTCTCTCCTACCTCTGTTTCTTCCGGAGATTTCTTCACATGGAGGCTACATTTCATTTCTGATTTCCTTCCATCATCTCCTCCTTTCTCCGAACTCCCATGCCAAAGCTTCTGTCAAGTGTGCCAGGTCAGTTCTGTAGAACACATTGTCAGAAAACTCAGTGATGTCATGAGGAAAATAGTCAACCTGGGGCCAGCAATGTTAATAAGTCACCTCCCTGCCTCCCCCCGATGCAGTGCTAGCTAATTTATTTCTTAACCAATCTTTACCAACCAAATGTTAACACATATGCCTGATTGTTAACCTCCTCTGGGCACCAAACCTGTTTTTTCTTGAGTGCAATAAGTGATTATCCAACTCATGCTGCTCTGAAAAAGAGGTTTTGTTTTAATAAGCAGTTTGCAGTTTGGCACACAATGCTGAGGAAAGCAACATTATCTCCAGCAGTAAACTCTGCAGTCATTGCAAAGCTTGACAAGAAAATGATTGAGTCTGTTTGTTATACCTTTGTGGGGCTGCCACTGCTGCTGCTGATGGAAATGTTGCTGTTTATTCAGCAATGCAATAACACTTTCTGTAATTTATGGATGCACATTCCCCAGATTACTAAAGGTAATATTGTTGACTAAAGGAAAGTATACGAATGGATAGTTTCAGTTGTTGCTGTCCTTATAAAAGTGATTGACTGTTCACTTTGCACAGGAAAGAATTTGCACAGGCTTCATCCCCCTTAACAATTACGGATTTTCCTTCCTCTGACAGTTACAAATAACATAGCTTGTCCTAAGTGGTAAAAATTTACTGATTCCATGGAAGTTCAAACCAGAGGCTGTGTAGATCTTCTCTTCCTTCTTTCCTGGCCAGCTCTCCTGCTTTGCCTCTGGGCGGCGCCAAACAAGTCATGCCTGGATGCTTCACTGCCTTTAGCCTGGGAAAATAGCATCTGATTAAGTGGCTTGTGGCCTCAGACATGTGGATTTTCCCGTACACGGAGCTAAGGGCCAAGGTGGTCATGAGCGACCTTCAACCTGTCATCTCTGGAGCCCGAGAGTGTGTGCTTCTTGCATAATCTCAGGTGGTAAGAAAATGTCTTTTGACTGGTTGTTCCATGAGAAAGAGTAGACGAAGTGGTCCTTTTGTTACCACAAATCTAGACAAGATCCTCAGGCAGTAGAAACCCAGCCCCTGGTCTCAAAGTCTTGCTTAGAGGACTGAAAATGTCTGAGGTTGTAGTGGATGTACTTGTTAATGAGTAGTGCAGAATGCACTGAGGGATGGGTGTGGTGTCCTGATTCACTGGTCCAACCGTAGGGTATGGAGAAGGCGAGCAATTGTAGAGACTTCTTCAGTGAATGCTAGTTGGGGGTTTCTCCTACTTTCAATGAAATACCACTTTTGGCTTGAAGCCTGTTGGCCTCCATGGACTGTTGGCTAAAGAGGTAGATGGCATTAGGAGGTCCTAGATTTTAGCCCTTATTAAGATAGAGAGGCACATAACTCAGTACAAGAACCTTCTTAGCAGAAAAAAGAACTTCACAAACACCAAAGGCCAAGACATTTGAAAACACTACTCTATCTTCTTGGAAAACAAGTAGTCACAACATACACACACATACACAAACACATAGATATAAAATACTCATAAGTTATGTATTTTACAGCTAGTTCCTATGTGTTTTTTTTTTTTTTTTGAGCAAATTCTTGGTGGGCTGATGGGAGACTTAGCTGACTAGCACTTACCTGATAATGCCTTTGACAGCCCCAAAGTTTTTTTACTGAGTAATTCGTTATTTAATTGGTCATGGTAGGGTAGAATCCTAGCATACGTGAAACAGCATTTGTTAAACCTTGGTGGTTGATATAGGGAAGGCATTAATTAACAAAAATATTATTTATCACTTTGTTGGCCCAAGCACATGCTGTAAAAAGATTCAGGATTAAATGGGACAATTTAATTTACTTATTCTAGGTGGGTATTAGCTTGAACATGAAATTTAGCTGACAGTCTTTGTTTTTCCTTTATCCATGACTCACCTATTTCTATATATTCACCCTTTTATATTTTAAATTATTCTCATCATTTTTATAGATAGCTGCTTGTTTTTTTATATTTTAAATTATATATTTTAAATTATTCTCCTTTCCTTATATTTTAAATTATTCTCATCATTTTTATAGATAGCTGCTTGTTTTTCCTTCTCTTGTTCTACAATGATTATGAGTGCTTGTTTTGGCTAACACCTTACCAGTTATTTTGTAACATGCAAATTTTGTTTGATTTTGGCTTCTTAGTGTGAAATACAAAAATAATATGACAGTCAAAAGAAGGAAATAGCTTATGTTTGTAGGGGGTGGAGCTGTAGGGAGGGCAGAGGAATGGGAAAAAAATGAAAATCAAGAGGTGTCACGTACAGGTACAGACTATGAATGTTGAATGTAATCATAATGTATTTATAAAGTATACCAATAAAATCAGTTTAAAAAAGGTTTTGAGCCAGGTGTGGTGGCTCACGCCTGTAATCCCAGCACTCAGGAGGCAGAGCCAGGAGGATTGCTGAGTTCGAGGCTTGCCTGGGCTACATAGTGAGCTCAGGGCCAGTCTGAACTCCAAAGCGAGACCCTGTCTCAAAAAAAAAAAAGTTTTGAAATGAAAAATGTTTGTTTAAGGATGGCCCATAGTCAAAACACTTGCTCATAGTCATAGAGATAATTACAAGGTAATAGATTTGCTCATCATTGCTTCCTTTTGGCAGCCCAAATTCATTTGGCCCCTGCCAATCTTGACATTAACCAAACTGAGAAGGTTAATAATAAGAATATTACTAGGTGGGTCACAGTTCACATTGTTTGGATAATTGTAATCTCTGTTAGGCTGTAGGGTTCAGTTGATGTTGACTTGTGTGTTACTCCAAATGATGACATCCTGTTCTATTTTCTGAGCCTCCATGGAGGCCAGCTGATACTGACTTTAGCTGTATTTTAGGTTGAAGAATCCTCTTTCCACATATACTTAATATTTTCACGTATTAGTGTGCATATTATGTACATAGATTTTTTTCTTCTCCTGTAATCCACATCACCATAATATTTATGAATGATAAATGTAAGACAAAGCAAATTATGTGTTTTAAAATTGATACCTATTTCCCCAAGGCATACTGAATAGTTTCATTAGTCATGAGCTAATGAAGATTAGATTGTTGAAGATTAGATAAAGAAACGCAGGGCCAAGGATTTAGCTCAGTGGCAGAGTGGGCACAAGGTCCTGAGTTCAATCCCTAGTACTGAAAAAAAAAAAAGGGAAAAAGAAATGTATTAAAGAATAGGGTATGGGGCCGGAGGGTTAGCTCAGTGGTTCTGGCGCCTGCCCCGCAAGCGCAAGGACCTGAGTTCGATCCCCGGTTACCACACATAATGCTGGGCGTGGAGACACGCCCACCGACAATCAACACCACATACCACAATGCTAGGCGTGGTGGCTCACGCCTGTAATCCCAGCACTCGGGAGGCAGAGACAGGAGGATTGCTGAGTTCGCGGCGGCTTGCCTGGGCACCATAGTGAGCTTAGGGTCAGCCTGAACTACAAAGCGAGACCCTGTCTCCAAAAAGCAAAAAAAAAAAAAAAGAATAGGGTATGGAAGAAATTCACTCCAGCCACAAAGATGTTTATCTATTCTGCATATTCTAAACAAATGTGTTTAAGCATTTTCAGATGCTGTTCCCTTCTGTTCCTTTTCTCGCTTTTCTTTTTACTCTTTGGGAACCTTGTACTCTCTGGGGGAAGGTAATTATAGGCAGGCACTATATCCATGTTTTCTTCATCCACAGATTCAACCATCCGTGGATTGAAAATATTTGAAAAAAATTGCATGTGTACTGAGCCTGTACATGCTTTTTCCTTGTCATTTTTTCTAAAGAACATAGTATAACAACCATTTACATGGCATTACATTGTATTGGGTGTTAGAAGTAATCTAGAGTTGATGTTAGGGATATGTAGCTCATAAGCCGATATGATGCCCTTTTATAGAGGAGTCATTTAGGTTGGTCCTGGAGCCAAAGCCTTGTGGGTACCAAGAGATGAGTATATATCTGGACTCTGTAAAAGTGCGCTGATATTAATGCTACGATGATCCCACAATAATCTGCTTTTCTCTATTTGTCACGTATCACTTTGGTGTTTGTGTGGTTGTATCTGTGATTCTCCAGCCTTAGGAGTGAATAAATGAGCAGATGCTCTTTTCTGTGAGCCACACGTTTCGAGGCCTTTAATCCTCCTGCTCTCTGAGGTAGGGATGGTTCTGTTCCCCACTGTACAGATGGGGAAACCAAAGCGGAGCTAAAGTGTAGCTAGCCAAAGTTGGCCGAGTTTCTAGGTGCAGGAGCTGGAATGTGGAATGACAGCCTGCAGCCCCGGCAGCTGTGTTCATTCCGGGTATTCCTGACTGCTTCTGCCGGAGAGCGGGTGAGCCACGCAGTGACAGGATGCTCTGTTGGCACCTGTACTCTGCCAGCCAGACGGTCACATGCTTGGCTCTCGCCTCTGTCCTAGGCGTCCGCTTAGGAGCGTCACCATTTAACACACACTTACTTGAAAGGCTCAAAGGCAAAACCAAGTCCTTTTGCCCACCCGCGAGACCCTGGGGAGCCCTTACACCATCACGTGCGTGTGTGCGAAATGTTCCAGCCAGCGACAGCCCTGTCCACAGGCAGCAGAATTAGAAGGCCTGACTAGTAGAGCAGGCTGCTCCGTCCTGTTGAAGTGCTCACGTGCTTTCTTTTCTTTCCCTCCTTTGGGTCAGTTCTTTGTTCCTTATTATTGCTTCAGTTCTTTTCTTGGGCAACATTCCACCTCGTCCTAAAATCCACGCTGAAAAATCAAGTCTGAGTTCTCAGCTCCAGGTTGTTACATTTTAAAGTTGAAGTGAGAAAATAACACGCCCTGCTGTGGATCTGAACGAAAGGGATATTTGACACAGTTTGATCATTTTAGCGAGAGAAGTAGGGGGAAGCAGGGCTCTAGAAACACGAGGACTTCGGTTTGGGAGAAATCGTGGGGCCTTCTGCTTCCCGCCCCCCACCGTCTCACCACCTTGCCTGGCAGCGGGGCCTGGCCCCAGGTGAGCCTGGGGGACTCTGGGAGGCACAGCCCCTACAATCTGGGATATTGTTTAAATGCCGTAAAAAGCTTCCGTCATTTACCTCTCCTGAGCACCGGAGAGAAAAACGGTGTGGTAATCCTGGCGTAGCGGGTGGTGTGACTTTCCTATCAGTAGAAAACGAAATTGTGTGGATGTTTTCTTTTCCCCCTCGCCGCTGTTCACTCTTTTTAATCTTTAAATAAGACGATTGGTAGCCTGTTGGCAAGAAAATGGGCCCTGAATTTTTATTCAAAGTTATACAAGGATGATAGTTGGAATTTTTGGCAGGAGGCACGCCATTGCTTTTCAGAAAGTGCCGTCAAGGGAAGCTTTTTCTGAATTACCTGCTGGGCCTGGGCGCTTTTATGTTGTTGTTGTGACAGGTAGATTTATAAGGCTTGAAATTTGTACAAATCAGTTGTCATTCAGTGCGAGCTGTCAATGTGTCAAGCTGTCAGCCTGCTGCGAGGGGACGCCTGAGGGGGAGTACAAGGGGGCAACCATGGAGAAAGGAAATGAGTTCAAACAGACCTGAAATGGAGCTCCGTTCTCGGGGTTTGCTGCCCCCGTAGAGCCAGCATTGATTTTTCTTGATGTTGAGCAACAGCAAACCTTAAATGACACGTTGTTAGCAATCTGAAGTTGCTGCTTATTGTCTTTTAAATGGCAGCAAATCATGCAGAAGAGAATACAGTGCGTATTTTCGAATTGTGCATGTTTAGCAGCATCCTGTTCATGTCACTTTTCTGGCCTGGCTGGTTTCAACCCAGGGACCTGCTGCTTCGCTGATGAGTCCAACTTTCAGGAGCATTTTGCAGACGCAGCGTGAAGGGAGGTTGTGTGCTCGTCTCTCCCTGGGCTACGGATCACTAATAAACACCGTATTAAAGCAGCAGAGAGTCGACACTCCGCTGAGCCTACAAAAGAGAGCTGTGTCCCTCGCTTGGATTGAGCTCCCTTTTAAGATGACGTGAGGCCTCAGCAGAGAGGACTTTTCTGGATGGTGCTGGACGAAGTCTGGGCGGTGCTAGGCCTGACGGTCTACTGAGACATCTCCCTCTATTTCCAAGCAGTTATTTACAGGGCCATATTCTTCGAACATGAGAAAAACCTCAGTAAAATACACTGTTTCTCTCCAAGACGATCCGAAGGTTTCCTTCTCGTTGAAAAGCACCTTTGTTCCATCTCCTGTGATCAGTGCGCAGTGTGGCTGAGGGTTCCCTTGCTGGCTTTGCTTGTGTGTGACCTCAGATGCAGCTCCTCCCGTTGTGCCCTTTCCCCGTCTTTCTCACACAGACCCTGTACACAGAGAAATTTGAACCTTTCGCTCAGAAGTCATCAGGGAGGAGAAAAGCTTATTTCTGAAAGATAAAATCATAGGCGCGAAAGGCCGTGCTGTCTCAGTGTGTGGCATTCGGCAGAGAGGCCTGGTTTTTATCCAGATGTGTGAGCCTTTTCACCTCTGCGTCGAGGGTGCTGGCTTCAATCAGTCGTGCAATTTGGTCCTGTTTCACTCATCCCCTGTCCATCAGGTGGCAGAGAAGAGAGGAGCTGGAAAGGGGCAGGGGAAAGAGGGCAGGAAGACGAGAGGTGGCCGGGGGTGGAAGCCGGGAAGGTGACACTTGAGGACCGCTCAGCGGCAAGAGGTAAAGAAATTAATCAAAGATTTCCATCTAGCCATTACTGGCTGGCGTGAGCGACCTCTGAGCCTGCGAGCTGCAAAGTCTGCGAGAGTCTCCTGGCGCTACAGAGTTTGTCTTGTAAAAGTGCAGCTGTCCAAAACATGACAGCTACAGCATTAGCAGGGCCATTAAGAGGTGTAGAACATTTCCAGGGAAATGATTTGAAAAATGACAATGCTGGCTCCTGTGTGATATTAATTATACCCTGTACTCGTGGCAAATAAGCTAAAATAGTTGGCGAGAAAGACAGAGTGAGGTGTCCTGCTTCGGACCGGCGTTCTTATCAAACGGTCGCCAACCTGGTAGGGCTTGTGGGCAGCAGGTAACTCAAAGGTGAGGAGGGTGCGTCCGGGACCATCTGTCAGGGCCACGTGGACAGGGGGCCCCGGCGTGGCTGTGGGGCTGGGAGCGTGGGCTGCAGTGCGATGCCCCTGAGGGTGGTCAAGCAGCAGGGCTCTTCCTCTGTGAGCAGGCGGGGCTGAGCTGGGGAGAGGGCTTCCAGGGTGGCCCGGAGGCTCTGGATCTGCCTGAACAGAAAAGTCATGGCTGCCTACTGAGCACCGGGGCTGTGGCTCCTCTGACTGACCAACTGGAGTTTAGATTTTATTGAGACTTAGTTAATTAAAATGTAAATAGCCCCATGTAGCTATGAATGGTGATCAGATTTCAGATTTTGTGGTACGGAATAACACCTGCTTTCTCTAGCTCTTTTTAAAGTTTGTTTTATTCTTTCCTTACCAGGAAGCAACAATAAGTATGAATCCATTTTATGAAAGGGAAAGTGGAGGCCAGGGAAGGTTAAATGGATCTGCTTCAGGTCATAGAGCAAGTCAGGCGTAAGATCTGCCTGTGTCCAGTCCGGGGCTTCTTTCGAAGGGGCTGCCTTTTTTTTTAAGGGCTCCGATGAGTGACTTTCTTCTAGGAGGTCTGAGTCTGTGCTCCCTGTGTGCTGACCTCAGGCCCCAGCACCTTCTTTCATAGTGTTGTCCGTCATCATAACACCCACGCCTCACATGGGGTGGGGGTGCCTAAGTCAGAGACAGTTAAGAAGACGCTTCCACTTGCCGGAGTTGGCTGTACTTCCTGGAAGGCCTCAGCACCCCCGGCCCTGTCCCCTGGGGAGCCCTCCCTAAACCTGTCTGCCCTCTGCGTCTGCACTGTGCTTTTGACCTGTGGATCAGATACATCATCCCTCTCTCACTGATCCTGTAGCTAAATTACCCTATATAAACAAGGCTTTGTTGCTCCTGACTGTGAGAGATGTGCTGCTGGCTCTTGTGGAAGAAGAAAATAGACCTGGGAAGGGAGAGGTCATGAGCAGGTCAAAGAGCCAGAAGAAAAGATTTCTGGGGTTCACATTTCCAAATCTGGGGTGTGTGTGGGGTGTAGGATGCACTGCCTGGTGATCAGTGGTAGGTACATGTTTGCTCCATCTGTGGCCATCTATTTTTCATGGGTGGATCCCACTTGTGAGATCTGTTAAATAAAACATACAGAACAAAGCCGTCTCTGAGGTCAGCCCAGACCTTCTAAAGAACCGTTCAGACGTTGTTGCTGGGCTGTTATCTGCTAATCCTCCGAGTGTGCTGAACATAAGAAATAACATTCAGCGTTAAACCACCCAGGACTGAGAAAATGTCCTGAAATTATAGTGTTTGGTAAATTAGAGATTGCTTGTATTTCTCCTCTTCCAGAGCCCAGGCCAGGCCTCCTTCTCTCTTTCGCTGTTTACCTTGAAAACACACTTTACTGCCTGTGGTGTCTCTGTTAACCTCCCCGAACCCTTGCGATTTCATTCATGTGATTTGTTATTGAATGACCTTTTGAGGATTTTACAAAACATGACCTTTTCTTGTCAAACATTCAAGGGTTTGTAAAGTGAAGCTGTCACGGGGACTCTGTGTGTTTGCTAATTATAACTAATATGTTTCCCCACATCCTTGGAAATGCAAATCACTTATTTGTTCCATGAATGGCTGCTCTTTCTTGCCTGTTGGTTTGAGATGCCTCTGAACTGCTCAAAGGGACAGCTTTGGCCTGGGAATTCTGACTCCTCTGCTTCAAGTTAGGGAACAGAAATGCTGATTTTGTTGTAAGTTAATTCGACCCCTTAGAGACAACAATGGAAGATGCAGGGGCGAATGAAAGGGTTCAGAACAATCCAGTTCTTGATAAAGCAGTGGGGATAAAGGGAACTCTTAAAATGTTCCGTGTGCAGTTTTAATACCTCCCCAGGGGAAAGAGCTCTTTGTCTGTTGGTGGAAACAAAGGCACAGATAAGGGAAGTTTTGTGTACAAGAATAGAATTACAAGGAGAGAGACATTAGGGGCTTGCTTTCCATTCCTTGATTTTGGTAATTAAAAATGTGGTAAGGACAATAGACAGCGGACATCTATTGGGGGCTATTGTGTGCTGGGCAGTGTGTTCCGTGCTTTGCATAGTGATCACGTTCCGTCATCTCAGCATTAGTGAGGTGGTATTATTGTTACTGTCACCAGTGTGTGAAATTTGAGGCTGAGCTTCAGGTAAAGTAACTTGCGTAGGATCTGTAGGATCCGTTGACACAGTTAAGATCCGACTTCGCATCTTTCAGACTAAAGTATTTTATACTATGTCCTCAGAAGTGATGAGCTTTGACTTAGGTACTGCAGATACTCTACTGTACTTCAAAATCTTATTGTCTCCATGTGAGAAAAAAAATGCCCAATGCAATTTCTTTTCTCTTCCAGAAGGTGATCTTCTGTGATTGATAATTACTCAATTGAGCTATTGTCAGCTTCCCTGAATTCTGGTGTCAGGAACTCAATGCTAGATCGAATCATGGGCCTCGAGTTTGCTAATGGAAGAAGAGTTGAGCGGGGCTTTTGAGACACTTTAAAAACATGTCCAGTTGAATTTCTTATTAAGAGAAAAAACTAATCCCCACACATTTCAAATGACTCACAGTTACTGTCACTAATGATTTGAGGTTAGGGGAGAAGGGATTTTGATCCTGAGTAACTAAGAAATGGCTGCTTGTCTCTAAATTCTGTTTGTTAAAAGGGAAGGCATGGATAGCATATGGACTGAATAAACTTCGAATTTTCTGAGCTTGGAAAAATTCCATTTGAATTGTGTGGCAAGTGCTGGAAGATATTGTTTTGTTTTGTTTCCCTTTCACTCAAGGTAGGGCCGTGTCTTTGAGAGGTCGGCCAGACACAAAGGAGCTGAGGGTTGGAGTCTCTCCCCAAGGGTCTAATATGAAGTCTCCTCTATAATGTTCAAATGCTTGGCCCTGCTCCTTTGCTGATCCCCCTAGTCATTTGGAAAACTCTATTTATCTAGGTGGGGGGATTTCTGGGCCTTTCCAGCTTTCAAGCATAACTCCTAGGAGATGTCTTTTGAATGACTTTCATGTGTTTCTCTTCCTTGTTCGGTTGAAAGACATAGATGCACAAAGTAATTTGTGTCTGAAACAATGGAAATTTTTGAAGTGTTGGCTCATATTGTTTGGAAAGGGTCATTACAACTTTATATATTAAAAAAAAGTTCAGATTCAGGATAGAAAAATATATTTCACTTCTTTTATGAGTCTGTTCTCGAGAGCCAAGCAATTTGTTGTAAAAGAACATAAGAAATATTGAGAATGAGAAAAGTTATTCATTCTATAAAGCCTTGTCCCTCTTCATACTTCTTTTTCCCACTACAGCTTTTGATCGCTTCATAAATGATCCTCAGTGTGAGAGAAGCTGTCCACCCTGCTATTTCAGATGTATTGAAAGTGTTTATGATGGATAGTTAGGTTTCAACTATACAGTAGCCCAGCTTTCTGCTAAAGAGGATCCTTATATCTTAGTGCTTAATAGCAACCACTTATATATTTCAGGATCTTACTGTTCTGGATATAGTGAGCCTGACCTTAAAGTTTGTAAAAAGTCACTATTTCATCAAGTGGGTTTCAGGTAAAGAAGGAAAATCATGAAAATTTCATCATTGGAGCTTCTCTTTGAAATTGAATCAAGTTTAAAGTCTGTTTCATGATTAAAAGTGTACTTTTAAAAGTAATTCTGTCAACTACAGGCAGTGGTGATACACACAGCCACCCTGTCAATTTGAAAGTAATTACCAGCCAGGACCTGCACCTTTATGGTAGAAATCTGGGTGTTTAAAAATCCCCCTAGATATTACTGAATCAATTCTAATGTTATTGAAAATACTTTCAGGAGAATAGGAGTGAGGGAATTATTATACAATTCATGAGAAAGTAAAAAAAAAAAAACACCAAACTTTAGGGAGGGAATAATAGTATTACACTAGTGATTTTTCATATTTTAGAGTGAAATATTTGAGAATCTGAGAAAGTGGTGGCCATTTGTCTCAGGAAAATCATGTTAACATAAAAACTTACATTTACTTTTGGAGATTCATGAATCTCTCAGTTTTGTCCTTGGGATCCTAGGTTAATCCTCTTTCATTAAGCATTTCTCCCTTTGAACTTAAAGGATAACTCCTGACCAATGAGGCAATTTAGTTATTGACATGTATTCAATTTTTTAAAAAAACTGAAGCATAACTGTGTATTTTAAGGCGATAAAAAGATTGCCTCCACAGTATGAATACAATATCACTAGGGCTGGATTGGTGAGGACAGCCGAGCATCTTGATGCTTATCAGCTGAGCTATTAGAAATCCGTTCATGAATATTTGGATTTTGAAAAAGCACAATGGGATAGGAGAAACACAATGAATGTGGAGTCCAGCAACTCGGGTTCTCGTCCTTTCCTCCACAGTGCCACGAGAAGCACGTCATTTGACCTCCCTGGTACCCGATGTTACGTTAGTTGGGTTGTGACCATTCCTTTGTGCTTTCAGCGTTAAAATTCAATCCATTAACCTTTCCTTTTTTGGTTTGCTATTTGTATTTGATAAGATCAAGTCTACTACCTAGAAACATGAGATCAAGACAAGTTTTGATTCTTAGAAAAGGTTTATTTAATTTGGAGTTTTTAGAGGAAGAAGTAGTAGTAGTACAGGTTATGTGTTACAGTAGAAATGCTGAGATTCCTTGGGGGGGGGAATACGGTGAAAGATAGGAAATTTCTGGGGGTATTAGTACGGGACCAGGTCTGCTTTTCAGATACATTGGGACCTAGACATTCAATTTATTTGCCAATGCTTATGTTTATCATTATTACCTCTGTCACCTTCCAGTTATTCCTTACCACTGTCCTCCTAGGTAGAGTTAGAGTTCTCCACAGCCATCCTGAAGTAAGTTCTGGGGAGCTCAGACAAGACATGATGCCGACAAAAGTTTGTGACTTTGGAGAGGAGAGAAATTCATTGAAATAACTGCTTACTATCAGTCTGGGTCTCTGGCGTTAGGGAAACTGGGAATGTCACAGATTTTATGTGGCACAGGTTAGGTAGTGAAGTTCTAGGCCTGCTAAAGAGCCTTGGGTCTCTATTTTTCTGAATTGGGATATGAGTGTTGTCATTAAGATTCCTTTTTCTCCAGTGGTGTTCCCGCTGCTGTGTTTCTGGCTGCCTCCCTGATAGCAGCTGTTTGAATGGACAAGGTAGCCCATCCCAGGCCTATAGCAATCTCTGATCAAAAGGCAGTCTGTTCTCCTTCTGGATGTATTCAAGAGTTTTGAGTACATCTAGAAGTTGGGGTTGGTGTTCAGCTGTTCCATTGCTTTAGTCCTGTGTGAGGCGGAAACATCACCAGAGGAAACTGGTCACCTCAGAGCTGTCAGGAAGCAAAGAGAAAAAGGAACAGCCAGAAAGGAAGGGGCCGCAGACCAGATATAGTCTCCAAGGTGACATACTCATGGTCCACGCCCCCCATCCAAATGTGTCTGTCACTTCCCAGTGCCATCACATTACATTGTGATGCGTGGACCAATCTGCTTATGAAGTTAGAGCAGCTGTGATCCAGTCACCTTCCAAAGACTCACCAGCAGCCAAGCATTCATTTCTTCCAGGTAATATGAACCTTTGTACTCTTCTGTATTTATTTAATTTTTCATACAGTAAGGATCCCCCCTTTTAGGTTTGTGTATTTTTCTCTATAAAGTTAATTTTATTGGAACATGTTTGATATACATAATAATCACATTTGTCATAGGGAATTGGTACCTGTACATAATATATCTTAATTCTTCTTTTTTCCCCATTCTTCTCCCCTCACTTCAACCCTTCTTCCCCTCTTTATTTACACAAGCTTTGTTTTCATTTTCTTTCCTTCTGTTTTTTCCTTTTTCCTTCTTTTGTGCTCCTTTCTTCCCTTCCTTGCCGCCCTTTCTGTTTGAACATTTTCTTTCTACTTCCCTGTATCTGTCATCCATTTTGGTCCTTTTTTATATTTTCAGTTTTTTCCATAGGAGAAACATGACAATATTTAAATATGTGTGTCTTTTTTACTTCACTTAAAAATATGATCCATTTACCTAGAAATGTATGAAGTTTATTTTTCCTAATGGCAGAGTAGTACTTCACTGTATATTAAAAAAACCCACATCTTTATCCATTCATCCATTGATGGGCATTTGGGCTGTTTCCAAGATTCAGCTTTGATGAATTGTAGCACCCAAGCATTCAACAGAGTTAGCCTTTGGGAGGATCATTGGACCCTGACTCATAATCCCCTATTTTCTACAGAACCCGTATTTTTTTTTATTTTTTATTTTATTTTTTTTTAGACAGGGTCTCGCTTGGTAGTTCAGGCTGGCTCTGAGCTCACTATGTAGTCCAGGCAAGCCTTGAACTCAGCAGTCCTCCTGTCTCTGCCTCCCGAGTGCTGGGATTACAGGTGTGAGCCACCACGCCAGGCAGAACCCTTATTTTCTGATGATGAGCTCAGAAGAGTCCCTGCTGGTGGCTTCCTCCATCAAACCAAACCCAGTTTAGTCTGGAAGTGCATGTGCTATGTCCACACTGTCTGCATAAGTACCGTGCATAACAGATCGTGCCGTGGGAGCTCCTGTACGTGCTGTCTGTGTGAAGCCTGTAAGAAGGTGAGATGTCAGCTCTCTTACTGTGTGGCTTTAGTTCCTTGCCACTGATTCCCAAATGGAAGAAAAATGTCAGAAAAGTACCTCTGAAACAAAGGTGCAGTGGAAATACTAAAACCACTAGGGGAGGGGAGGCAGTTTTTAGAGCCAAGGCTCCCATTTTCTCTCTGTCTCCCAAGTTCTGGTGAAATGTGGAGTCCAGTGTGGTCTGGCATAGCTCCCCATTTCCCTCCAGAGGTCCTGGGTTTCCAGTGGACCTTTGGGACTCAAATATTTTGGGGATCAGGGATATTTAGAGAAAGGATAACCTCTTGGCATGAAGACTGAGTCTCCCAAAGCTGCTGTGGTCTTTTTATTTTTCATTTCTTTCTTTTCACTTCTTTTCTGTTTATCTTTGGCTTGAGTGAGTCGATTGGCATTTCTCTTTGAACTGTGAAAATTCAGTATTTGCCATGAGCAAGAGCGAGGGCAGAAAGCAGGTTACACATAGGTATGAAGGTATGTTTGTGTGTGTCTCTGGGCCCAGGTGCAGTGTTGTCATCCATTAAGTATTTATTGTACTAGCATCCTCTGTTAATGGAGGGAAAGGAAGATATGATAATCCCAGATAGCACAAAGTTCTAAGGTTTTTTAAAAAAAAACTATTTGATTTGGCAGTAGATTCCAATAAAATCCTATCAATTCAGCCTAAGTAAAAAGGGGACCAGGTTCGATTAGTGAAGCTCAAATTATATTTTATGGAAAATTGATGTTGTAGCTCCTGAATTTATATAGTCATTTGAATTAGATATCAAAATCTACAACAGAAATTCTTAGGATGGTTTTAAAGATTAGTTGAAAATATTTGTTATTATAATGTAACACTTTACAGAAATGGCTATTTATGAAGTGATTAAGATATTTCAGAAAGGTCCTATTATGAATTTAAACTATCTTCTATCAGTACAGTCTGCCATATTATGGACAATGCCTTTCTTGATATGATAGAAAAGTTAATGCCTGTTAAAATTTCTACAAATTTCCAATCTGTTAGATATAGAAGGAACAAGATTGACCTGTGTGATGTTTGCTCCTCAGCAAATTTGTCTTAATTATTTATTGTTAAAGCTGGTATAGATGGGAAGTCACTTTATGTAATATATTGCTTGGGATGCTCTTATATTGAACTATATTTTTCTTTTGATGCAGGTGATAATTTTGTAATGGAGGTCAACTTAAAAGAGACTAATTTATTCCTGGTCTTTCTAGTTTTGGCTCTTTTTTTTTTTTTTGCTTTTTGAGACAGGGTCTCGCTTTGTAGTTCAGGCTGGCCCTGAGCTCACT
>PVIC010038895.1:0-17398 GCA_004025085.1 Thryonomys swinderianus
TGTAGTTCAGGCTGGCCCTGAGCTCACTATGGTGCCCAGGCAAGCCGCCGCAAACTCAGCAATCCTCCTGTTTCTGCCTCCTGAGTGCTGGGATTACAGGCATGAGCCACCACGCCCGGCCCAAAAATTTTTTTTAAAAAATCTATTTTTGAGCTTCTCATGGCTTTTACACATGTAGTGTTGCCCTTAGCTATCCAGCATTATCTTTTATGAAATTTTTGGTTTTTGTTTTTGAGGCAGTGTCTTGCTGTGTATCCTAGGCCAGCCTCAAACTCACAGCAGTCCTCCTGCCTCAGCCTCTAGAGTGCTGGGATTACAGGTATGCAACACATGCCCAGTTCATCGTCACCTTTCTTGAGGTTCACTGCTGTTAATAAAAGCTGGCTTCTTTTGCCAGCCTGATTCCACCTTCCCCAATTAACCATAGGTGAAAACTCTGGGCATTTTTCCATCACTTCATGGTGAGGGCTGTCACCACTACTCACCAAGAGCAGTGGTGTCCTTAGTGCCACGAGGATGGGAAGTCACCTACTCTCACAGTCCTGGACTGAATGTCTCTCTGCCTGGCCCCTCTGGGACCAACAGTGCAATGGCCATGCAGTGAGGGGGACAGTCTATGGGTAGCAGCCTCAGCAGAGAGACTGGACGAAGCTGCTCACGCCAGGAGCCCCTGACATGGTGTCAGGGATGTCTGGTCTGAGGCAGCTCATAGATTTTCCTTCCAAAGCAGGCTGACTCCATTTGCATTTATTGATGTAATGTGATGGATGGGCTCGCTCCTCCTTCTGGCATATGTCTTGCTTTCTCTCTTGAGCGCTTCCTTTGTTTGTATCTTTCGCTCTCTGTTGTGTATGATGATTTCTTCAGGCTCTTTCACTGTGTTGGTGGTGATTGAGCATGCTGTTTCTTTGGAACCACCAGACTTTATCAGGACAAGACGTGTCAGCTATGCTAAGGTGTGATCTGACAAAACTGAAGATTCCACACACACGAACACGTTTCTTGTTTGCTTTACTGTTTCTTCTTCTTCTTCTTCTTCTTTTTTTTTTTTTTGAGAGACAGGGTCTCCCTAGAAGTTCATCCTGGCCTTGAAATCACCATGTGGCCCAGGGTGCCCTCAAACTTGCAATGATCCTCTTGCCTCAAGCTTTGAGTGCTGGGGTTATAAATGTATATCACCATGCCTAGATGCTTTACTATTTCATTTGTGCCCTGAACAGGAATCTTGATAACATCTATTTTGGCAGACACACAGACAGACAGACACATAGAGACAGAGAGAGGTTGGTGTGAGAATGTTCCTGAGAAATTGTGTTTTTTTCTTTTTTGAGACAGGGTCTCAGTTTGTAGTTCAGGCTGGCCCTGAGCTCACTATGTAGCCCAGGCAAGCCTCGAACTCAGCAATCCTCCTGCCTCTGCCTCCCGAGTGCTGGGATGACAGATGTGAGCCACCATGCCTGGCATCTGGCTCCTTATGTTTTACACCTTGGTCCTTCTCTGTGAACCATGAAGTCTCGGTGCCAGGCCTTGGAGGGCATATTTCCCTTCCTATATGACCTCTGTCCTGCCCTTCATGTCACCCACTTTGTGCATTTGCCTTGCATCAAGTAAAATGTCCCCTCACCAAGACAGCCAGTAACATTTCACTCTTTATAAGCAGAATGGATGACAGGCTGCACACACCCACCTAACCCAAGCTAAATATGTCCCGTGTTACCTTCCCTCCTGCTGTCTCACTGCCCCATATGACATAGCAGAGGAGCCCTTTGGGCAAAAAACAAGACAGGGATCTTAACTGATTGAAGCAATATTGCCTCATCTATAAAACTCTGACAAAAACATGCGCCTGTGTGAACATGTTGTGGGATCCACCACCCGGTGTTGTTCTCTGGCAGCCTGTGGGGCTGGGGAGCCCTCTCAGCTGCTGTCACTCAGGGTTAGCTTCTGTAAATGACAATATAAAATTGGAGTCATGCCTGGTGGCACAGGCCCATAATTCTAGCTGTTTGGGAGTCTGAGGCAGGAAGATTACAAGTTCAAAGCTGCCTGGGCTACAGAGTAAGACCTTGTTTCAAAATAAGAAATAGAAAGGGAAGGGGATACAGTTCTGTGGTGGAGTGCCCCTGTGTTCAGTGCCCAGTTCTGAAAAATAAAATTGAAAGGCAACCTGACTGTGGAATTCAAATAGTAAATGAGTCTAAGGTGATTTTAGGGCTGGAGTGTAGTGCATTGAGAGAGCACTTGCTTAGCTCAATGTCCTGGGCTTGAACCCCAGTGCTACAAACAAAACAACTCCCCAACTCCCTCGGAAACCCTTAGTACTGTCTCCTGGTGTACCTTGTGCTTTATAGTTTAATAGAGAGACATTAATAAGTGCAAACTAGGTGTAAGAAAGTCCAACAATATTCTGAGTTTTCCCTCACAAAGACTTGTTTTTATTAGGAATGAAATATCAAAAAAAATTTTTCACTTAAACTAGGCATGGTGGTTCATGCCTATGATCCCAGCACTCAGGAGGCTGAGGCAGGAGGATCATCTTGTTTGAGGCTACCCTGGGCTACAAAGGAAAACTTTGTCTCAAAAAGGAAAACAAAATCTTTTTATTCTTTTTTTTTTTTTTGAGACAGAGTCTCACTTTATAGTTCAGGCTGGCTCTGAGCTCACTATGTAGCCCAGGCAAACCTCCAACTCAGCAATCCTCCTGCCTCTGCCTCCGAGTGCTGGGATTACAGGCGTGAGCCACCAGGCCCGGCATTGTGGTATCTGGTATTGATTGCTGGTGGGCATGAGTCACCACGCCCAGCATTGTATGTGGTTACCGGGATCGAACTCAGGACCTTGCACTTGCGAGGCAGGTGCTGGAACCACTGAGCTAAATCTCTGTCCCCAAAATCTTTTTATTCATGTTCCACTTTCCTGTCTTGCTGATTGCCTGGTTTTTAGGTTGTACTGACAGTGTGAAGTTGCAGAGCCCAAAAAGCAGGAGTTAAAGGATTTGGAAATAGTACTGGCCAGTGGAACCTTCCCCAAGGATGAAACTGTTCTGTACCTGTGCTGTCATTCAAAATGGTGGCTTCCAACCACACGCAGCTCCAGAGCACTTGACATGTGGTGAGTGAGACTGAGAAACTGAATCTTAATTTTATTTTGGTTTAATTAACTAAAAACTATTTTTTCGATGCTGAGAGTCAACACTAGGGCCTTTGCGTGTATGATCCCCAGAACTATAACCCAGTCTTTTATTAGTTAAAACTGAAATAGGGACCAATGCCAGTGGCCACCATAGAAGACAGTGCCAACTCCTTGTCCATAAAAATGTTTGAATTTCTTTTACAATCAGAAGAAAAAAATTAGGCTGAAGAAAATGTTTTAATACACAATATTAATACATCCATCTTTTTACCAATGCAATGGTAAAAATATAATCTTAAAAAATTGTTGCTGAGGGCCGGAGATTTTAGCTCAGTGGTTCCAGCACTTGCTTAGCAAGTGCAAAGTCTCTGGTTCATCCCAGGTACTACATAAAATACCGGGTGTGGTGACTCACGCCCATCAGTACCACCACAGTGCCCAGCATGGTGGCTTCCGTCTGTAATCCCAGCACTTGGGAGGCAGAGGCAGGAGGATTGCTGAGTTCAAAGCTTGCCTAGGTTACATAGTGAGCTCAGGGCCAGTCTGAGCAAGAGCCTGTTTTTTTTTTTTTAATTGTTGCTAAGGGCTGAGGATTTAGCTCAGTGGTTCTGCCATCTGCCTCGCAAGCAAGCACAAGGTCCTGAATTAGATCCCCAGTAACCACATACCACAATGCAGGGGTTGGGGGATGGGGGTTGACACACCCACCAGCAATCAGCACCACACAGCACAATGCAGGGTGTGATGACTCACGCACGCCTATAAGCCCAGCATTTGGGAGGCAGAGGCAGGAGGATTGCTGTGAGTTGAGGCTTGCCTGGGCTACATAGTGAGCACAGGGCCAGCCTGAACTACAAAGCGAGACCCTATCTTAAAAAAAGAAAAAAAAATTGTTGCTGAGCGTGGTGGCGCACACCTGTAATCTCAGTAGTGGAGAGCCTGAAGCAGAATTCCTGCAAGATCGAGGCCAGTTACATAGTGAGTTCAAGTTCAGCCTGAACTACACTGAAAGACTGTTTCCAAACAAAACAAAACCACAAACAAAAAAAATTATTAGTTAAAAGAAAATTGTTAGGGCCAGAGGGTTAGCTCAGTGGTTCTGGCACCTGCCTTGCAAGCGCAAGGTCCTGAGTTTGATCCCCGGTAACCACATACAGTGCTGGGCGTGGAGACTCACACCCACCAACAATCAATATCACATACCACAGTGCCTGGTGCTCACGCCTGTAATCCCAGCACTCGGGAGGCTGAGACAGGAGGATTGCTGAGTTCGAAGCTTGCCTGGGCTACGTAATGAGCTCAGAGCCAGCCTGAATTACAAAGCGAGACCCTGTCTCGCAAAAAAAAATTTTGTTAGTTAAGGAAGGAGCTCTTGAAAACAGAAATGCCAAGAGCACAGGAAAGTCTCAGAGTGCGTGCGTGTGAGCAAGGGTGAGTCCTCCAACCCTGACAGCTCAGCCGCGGCTCCCAGACATTCATCTTCCCAGAGGGCAACCTGTAAATGAGTCCACCTTGTCCCCCGCCCTGGCACAGAGAGCCCAACCAGAGAACCAAGACTTCCCCAAGTCCAAGCTTTCAGAACGCACCTGCAGGCTGTGACCCGCTTGGGCAAAGCAACGAATGTGTGCCTGTGGGGGTGGGCGTGTGTGGGCTGGGCAGCTGGATGGGAAGAGGACAGAGAGCAGCTGCGCCTGGATGAAGCAAGCTCGCAGACTCCATTTTCCAGGGGACAAAGTGGGGGCTCCATATGTGGGAGACCCTTCCTGACCTCACACAGCAGCTGGACGGTGCGCTGCTGGACCCGCGTCCCACTCTCTCTACTGGTTCCCACTTTCCATTCCTGCTCTCAGGAAGCCTCCTCCCACACATGACCCTAGGAAAGACCCTCTGGCTTTCCGGGCCTCAATTTCCTCTGTGTGTAAACCTGGGCAGGAGTTTTCTTTTAGCTGACCAGGAAGGAAAAAGGGAGAAAAGGGCACGCCGGCAAGACGGACTCGGCCCTCCCTACTCCGCCCGGGTCGGGTGCACGAACGCGGCGCGGCCCCTTTAAGCCCCGCCCGAGAGCGCAGGCCGCGCCATTCCCTGACCGCAACGGGGAGGATCCGGTCGGCCTCTCAGGTCTGCGCCTGGTCGGGCCCAAGATCCGATTGGAAAAATGAGCCGCATCTACCAGGACCGCGCGCTTGGGAACAAGGCGGTGCACAGTGCTCGGCTGCCGGGCACCTGGGAACCCGCCGCGCACCAGGGGTAGGTGAGGCGCGCTGAGTCCGGGGTGGGGACAGAGAAGGTTCCAGTAGGGTCGGGACTGCCAAGGCTCCCTTGGGCTTCAGGTCTCTCTTCCTTCAAACCACCCCCCCCCCAGCTGCGAGGCTGTGTTGCGGGCACCATGGGGCCCCCGGGCCTTTGCACAGCTGCTGGAGGTGGGAGGTGCGTGGGGAAGGTCTGGAGCCACAGGCCCAGGCCAGGGTTAGGAGGAGGATGAGACTATTCCATTTGCAATCACAAAGCGTAAAGAATTATGCCAGTAACCCCGGCAACTCTGGAGGCTGAGTCAGGAGGTTTGCAAATTTCAGCCTGGGCAGGGAAATTTAGCAAGACCTTGTCTCAAAATAAATTAGTAAATAAGAAGGGATGGGGAATGGAACTCAGTGTAATGATTTGGGCTCAACCCCGGCCAGGAAAAGGGAACAGAACAAAATTACAGTAGGATAAATAAGCCAGACTTAGAAAGACAGATACTGTAGGAGCCCGTTTACTTGTGGAGTCCAGAACGTCAGACTCACGGACCGAGAGAGTGACCTTGTCTGTCAGGAGTGGGGCTGAGGAAGGAAGGTGCCTTCGGGCTACAGACTGCGGTGCCGGCGAACAGGTTCTAGGGTCTACTGTGCAGTCCCAGTGGTGGCGGGTGTGCTGAGTAGTTTAGTTGTAGGAGTCGCCACACCACATGGGTGGAGTTCCAGCCGCGGGCAGCGGTACCCCTTGAATTGTACAGTCTTTGCCAGTTAAATGTTTCTGAAAAGAACTTGGGGAGGGAGTGGATAGAGGCAAAGAAAGTAGGGGAGTTTTCATCTCCCACCTCCTCTCTCCTCCACTGTCACCTCCTGTCCCCACTCCTGCTCCATGTCTTGGGTTCCCAAGAGAAAGCCCTCAGGTTCTGCTTTTATGAAAACCTTCTCTCCACGTGGGACCATGTGATCTTGGGCTACTCCCAAACTTCTGAATCTAAAGCTCTTCACCTGTAAGTGACAATAAGCGTTTCCTTGGGTTATGACTTGATGGTAGGAATGGGATTGGGAATGTGAAAATATTTTAAAATAATTGAAGAGGGAAAATAATTGGTAGCAGCTCAGGTACGTGCTCCCAACTTGCTTAAATTAAAAAAAATCACTCATGGGGCCAGAGATTTAGCTCAGTGGTTCTGGTACCTGCCTTGCAAGCGCAAGGTCCTGAGTTCTATCCCAGGTAACCACATATAATGCTGGGTGTGGTAGCTCATGCCTATAATCCCAGCACTTGGGAGGCAGAGGCGGGAGGATTGCTGAGTTTGAGGCTTGCCTGGGCTACGTAGTGAGCTCAGGGCCAGCCTGAACTACAAAGCAAGACCCTGTCTCAAAAAAGAAAAAAATCACTCATATTTAATAAGCACTTTCTAGTTTACGAAGCACCTTCACATACGGAAGCCTACTGCTGTCAGAGGAGTGGAGAGATGCGGCTGCTGCTTTTCTCACCATTTAGTGGTTAAGAAGACTGAGGCTCCAGTCATGGGGACTTGATGTCCCTGAAAGAGGGGCTGTAGCTGGGTCCGACGGCCTGGCAAGCTGACCTGGCGCTCCAGGCAGTGTCTGGCCTTGTGGAAAGCACAGAGGGGCACCGTTCAGTCCCGGGCCTGCAGGGACCCTTGTGAGGGGCGTGCTCTGCCCCAGTGCCGGCTGTGACCTGGGCCACTGATGTCCACTGGTGCTCTTTCCTGTGACCCATGGAACCAGCACCCCACTTTGCCTCTTGTCCGCAGGGGAAACGGCGTCCTGGTGGAGGGAGAGCTGGTGGATGTGTCTCGGCACAGCATTGTGGATGCTCACAGCAGGAAGGTCAGTTTGTAGCCTTGGCGGTGGCCCTCGCAGGGCCGCCCTTGCCCACTGAGGAGTCCTGGCCTCACCCACCAGGCATTGCCTTGGTCCAGGCTCTGCTGGTCCCCAGATGTGGATCCAACTCCTCCTTAGGCTCACGGCAGGTGGGAAATGGGTCACTACCTCGGCAGCCCAACAGGATGAGCAAGTGGAGAGGGGCCAACTCCGGCCGTGCTGGGCAGCAGGCAGGGGGAGGCCTGGGTCATAGCTGAGAAGGCCCAGTGGGGTCTGCCCAGGGACCCCGCCTGGGTCCTCCATTCTAGTGTCGATGTCCCTTCTGTCCTGGGCTCACGCTCTGTAGTGCAGGTCCCTGTGGGCAGCCCTGACACTCACCGTCCTGCGCTGGCCAGCCTCTCTGAGTGCTGAGCCGCACTTCGGCCCCTCCTCCCCGCTTTCTCATGCCATCTCCTGGTCTCTTAAGATTCGGCTCATCACAGGAGCTGAGGTTTCTGTCCTGTGTGCCTGGGAACAGCGTCTTTTTCTTGCTCCTGACTTTTGCACCCGAGATGCCCTGCCCCACCCTCCCCTCCTTGCACATGTGTTGGCAGGTGGGCACACCCATCCAGCCTGTTTTGGAGAGCATGGCAGCCTCCCCATGCAATGAGGACTGCTCAGCCTCTGCTGCCCCCGAACAGGCAGGACATTTGCCCAGGCCTTCTCCTGGCCCCTTCTTTCCTGATAACAGTGCAGTAGCCACCCCGCCACCAGCCTTTGAGCCCCACTGCTGTTCTGCCCTGGTGAGCAGTGCCAGGTGGGTCCTGCCCAAAGCCTTCATGCCCTCAGCCGCCTCTAAAGCTCAAGCCCGGCCGGGCTTACTTGGTTGCAGAAAGACATTGCCAAAGGTCTCACTGTGTCTCCGGACCTTTGAGCTTCCGTCCTACCCACCAGATAGGCCCAAACTCCAGACGCCGGCTCAGCATCCCGCCGGCCTTCCCAGCCCTGCTCCATGATGCTGCTCAGCGCCCCGAGTGGCTTCTACACCCACACGGGCCTGTAGCCTCATACTGGGCTTTTGAGTCCTCTTACACTCTGTTCCCACACTTCAGATCTCTGCCCTTTGGGACCTCACCTTCCTTGTTCCTTGGGAAGTGGTCCCCGTTCTGTCTGTGGGAGCAGCAGTTCTACTTGCTTTAATCAGGATAGCCTGCAGCAGCGTTTAGGGTCATTTCCTGTGTCACATAGTGCTCCCCCTTCATGGGCGTGGGGCTGTAGCATTCCCAAAAGGAAGATCACCTTGTTTATATTTTATTTTATTTTGTTTTGTTTGTTTGTTTATTTTGGTACCGGGGATTGAACTCAGGTTATTTTTTAGTTTTTGACATAGGGACTCACTTTGTAGTTCAGGGTGGTTCTGAGCTCACTATGTACCCAGGCAAGCCTCGAACTCACAGCAATCCTCCTGCCTCTGCCTCCCGAGTGCTAGGATTACAAGTGTGAGCCACCATACCTGGCTGGATCACTTTGTTCCTGGGCACCAGGGGACACTGAGGCAGAGAAGGCTGGGAATGATTTGTCCCTGACTCCATCAGTACCCTTCCTGTGGCACATTGGCAGTGCCCACTGTCTGGCTGTATAGGAGCACTTCCTGGTCACGGACTCCCAGCAAGGTGGGCGCAGCAAGTGTGTTGGGTGTTCCAGTGAACACATAAGGGAACGTGTGTATGAATGGGGACAGTGTACCTTTGGAGCCAAGGTGGGATTCCAGGGAAAGTGTGAGGCTGTAAGGGCTGCAGCCAGAGCCACTGTGTGTGTGTGTGTGTGTGTGTGTGTGTGTGTGTGCATATGCACGTGTGTGTATATGTGTCGGGGATGAGTGGGCAGAAGCAGCCCCTCACCCCATTTCTGCCTGCCCAGGAGCGTTACTATGTGCTGTATATCCAGCCCAGCTGCATCCACCGCCGAAGGTTCGACCCCAAGGGGAGAGAAATCGAGCCCAACTTCAGCGCCACCAGGAAGGTGAACACGGGCTTCCTCATGTCGTCCTACAGTAGGTACCTGTGGTCCTTCCTCCCTCGGCCTCCAGACCTGCACAGAGTGGTTCTCTGCATGGTGGCCCCAGTGCTAGTGTCTGAGCTCCTTCCTGCTCCGTGGTTGTCCAGAGGACCCCCATGTCCCACCATAGCCCCAAGGGCTGGACTCACCTTCCCAACTCTTGTGATTTGCTGAAGTATAGTGGAGTTCTTTCCAGACTTGGGTTTGGGCTTTTTTATTTTTTGAGATGGGAAATTGCTATGCAGTTCAAGCTGCCTTTGAACTCAGTATGTAGCCTAAGCTGGTCCCCGAACTTGTGGTGATCCTCCTGCCTCAGCCTCCTGAGTATTGGGATTACAGTCTTGTACTACCAGGCCAGGCTGATTTTGGACATTAACTTCCTTTGTGCAGGGTACGGGCACACGGTCACATTGGTGATTAAGTTTCAGTCTATGAACGGGGGTTACGTGCAGCCCATAGACGGCCCTCTGCCCTCTGTGCTGGATGTGAACGTTGGGGCACAGTTGGGGCTAATTTTTATTCAGTGATGCTTTCAGCTGCTCATTTACTTCCTGAAACCCTCAGTGAGCCTGAGCTGTAGGCAAGGCCTGCTCCTGCGCTGAGGGCCCACAGATGAGCAGGATGGATCCTGCGCTGAATAAGTTCTCAGGCTGGCAGAGGAAGGGACAGACCTGGGATGTGGCCTTTGGGGCTGTGCACCCAGGCAGGCATAGCCCAGGGGCACCCTGGAGGGGGGAGTGTGTCTTTCAATCCTGAGACAGAAGCTGGGACCCACTCGGTGCCAGGGCTGTGAAGCAAGTGCTGAGGGCATAGGCACCAGCCTGGGGGAGGAAAACCACAGGGCGGGTGGGGACACTTGATGGGGGGGGTGGCTTGGGTGTGTGGGGAGCGGGTTTGGAAAGAAGAGCTGTTAGGAGACAATGACTGAGAGTCACCCACGGTCCTTCCACTGGGGGACCTGGAGCCAGAGTTCCGGAACTCGAGAGGTCCGGGCTGGCAGGACAGGTGGGGTCATCAGCAGCAGAAGGGAAGGTATGGAAGTGGGGGGTCACCTGGGGGAGGAGAGGAGTGACCCAAGAGGTGGACAGAGTGCAGAGTGCCCTAAGGAGCCCAAGAGGAGCCGCTGGAAAAGGCCCGAAGGAGGAAGGTGCCCTGGGCAGCAGGTGTGTGGACATCAGAGGGTCCCCATGACCAGCTGCCGGGGGACCCTGGTGGGGGTGGCAGGGAGCTGTGAGTGCCAAAGCTGGAACTCAGGAAGGATCTGGGAGGGTTCCCAATGGGGAGCAAGAGACAGATTCCTGAGCAGGGCCGTGTGTGTGTGTGTGTGTGTGTGTGTGTGTGTGTGTGTGTGTGTGTGTACACATTTGTGTGAGTAGAGTCCAGGGGGAGGAACCCGAGGCAGGAGGGACCTGTTTCCTTTGAGACGGGAGAGGAGGGGAGACTTCATGAAAGCGAAGTAGCTGACAGTGGATGGTGTTAGGAAGGTGACTGGTTTTCTGGCTCAGTAGGTCAGAGGGCTTGTTGGCCTTGGTGGGGCAGAGGAGCAGTTTGGAAGTTGTGTGTGAACAGGTGCCTGGGGAAGCCCACAGGGTATCCCTGACCATGGGGCCGTGGCTACATGGAAAGTGGCTGGTGTTCTGGGGAGCAGGGCCTCCCTGCAGGCCTTGGGTGACTGAGGGTTGGGGGAGAGTCCAGCTGTGGGGCAAGCTCTGGGGTCTCTGAGCTGGGAGTGGCTGGGCACACCTTCCTGCAGCACCTTGGGAGGTCCCCATGAGGCTGAGCTCCTTGTCTCAGCCTGGGAACACTCCGCCTCGCCCTGGCACCTGTAGGTGAATAACTTGGTTCAGGATGGTGTGGGGAAGCCAGCAGGGAGAGTGGGGTTCACAACTTTGATCCTGTTCCAGTAGAATCCAGTCCAGTCAGGGAGATGCTGAGAGCCTTGAGAGACCCTGTCTGACCCAGGGGGCTCCATAGGAAGGCAGAAATATGTGTTGGTTGTTTGAATCTTGCCTGCTCCTCTTGTTCTGTGACCTTGAACCAGTTACTTAATCCTTATCAGCCTTGGTTTTCTTATCTGTAAAATGGGGTAATAAAAGCATGTCAGTTTCCATAGGGTGTTTACTGTGTGCCAGAGACTGCCAAGTACATTCATGCTTTATTTTACTGAAACCTTCTTGGTGGAATTCCTTGAGAGCTCCACAAATAGGTTCCAAGTCCTGCCCTACAGGTGGCCATGAACGTGAGACACTCAGCCTTTCCTGGTTCCTTCAGCACCCTGGGAAAGTGCTTGCTGTCCCAGCAGTAAGATCCCTGTGCTGTATCTGCAGAGGTGGAAGCCAAAGGGGACACCGACCTGCTCACACCTGAAGAACTGAAGGGAGTGGTGAACAAGCCTGAGTTGCTGCTGCTGACTGAGAGCCTCACTCCTGACCAGACAGTGGCCTTCTGGGTGCCCGAGGCAGAGATGGAGGCAATGGAGCTCGAGCTGGGGGCCGGAGTGCGGCTGAAAACACGGGGTGATGGCCCCTTCCTAGGTGAGCAGCGTGGCCTCTCACTGGTCTGATACTCCCTGTGTCCTTGTGCTTAGCCTCCCACAGAGCCAAACTGGCCCCTTGAGATTGATTCCCAAGTCCCTGGACTAGCACCTGGGGACCTCAGCCTGGATGCACTAGGGTGCTACCCATCCCTCAGTTCCAGTGGGTGACCCTGGTATCTAGTGTCCTGGGGTGGTCTCCTAGGGCCTCACTGACCAAACCTAGGCCTAGGAGACTTTGCCAGAACACCCGCAGCCTCCACTATTCTGCCACAGGGAGAGGGGACATTTGGTTTATCCTTTTCAGATTCATTGGCCAAAATGGAGGTTGGAACTGTGACCAAGTGCAATTTTGCTGGTGACAGAAAGACAGGGGCATCCTGGACAGACAACATCATGGCCCAGAAGTCTTCACAGGGGCTCACAGCAGAGGTCCGAGAGCAAGGAGACGGGGCAGAGGACGAGGAGTGGGTATGTAAAGGGGACTGTTGTGTGCCTGGCTCGGGTGCAATTGTACCGCATGGCAGTATTTTGTAGGTAGTGGTTGTGCATAGCAGTAAATGAGGAGATGGTCCCCAGTTGATCTGAAGCCTATTTATGGCCATTTTTCTGAAGAATAGTTTGCCCAAAGATTTGAATTGATGTCTAGAGTTTCCAAAGGGAATATTTAGAGCATAGAAGTCACCAAAAAATGGGCTCTTTGCTGGGCGTGTTGGCTCACACCTGTAATCCCAGCACTCGGGAGGCAGAGATAGGAGGATTGCTGAGTTCGAGGCTTGCCTAGGCTACATAGTGAGCTCAGAGCCAGCCTGAACTACAAAGCAAGACCCTGTCTCAAAAAAAAAAAAAAAAAAAATGGGCTCTTTATCTTGGTGGTGCAGATGATGATGTTGACCAGAACAAGTGGGGACAGGAAGAGAAGAGTGCGTGGGCTCCCTTGGGTCAAATTAGGGAGCTGCCAGGCTGGTTCCAGGCCAGCTGTAATGGGGTGAGGCCAGAGCAGGTGCCCGGGGCCCGGAGTACCGTGTGACTGAACTCATTTGTCTAGTGGCACAGAAGACCTCTAGGCAGTGTGCTGTGTTCCCCTCTTCATTCTGGCCCTTCACATTTCTCCAGGACGACTGACGTCGTGGGCCACGCGTGCGTCTGGGTGGCTGCATCTCTATAGCACTCTTGAGAATTTCCCTACCAGTTTCCACCCTGGAGCTGAACAGAGCCGGCCTCAAGCCTTATCCAGTTCTTCCTACAAGCGTCTCTGAATACTTTTTTTTTCTCTTTTCTCTACGGGGGATTGAACTCTGAATACTCTTTAAATGAGCTCACCCGAAATCAAATCCAAGACCACGACACTGGCGAAGGACCTGGGCTCCGGCTCGTGGGGCAGGGAAATCCTCTTTGGGTGCAAGTCTTAGCCTCCTTGGGGATTTTCCCTCGGTGGCAGCCTTGTTTCAGGGCAGTTAGAAGGAACTGGACTTGGTGCAGATTTGGACTCCAGGGAACTCAGCGGCACCCCCTTCCTGTTCTTGCTCTATCCTGCTTGTCCTGGCCCCGGGCCCTTCTTGGCACTGTGCTACACGCAGCCTCCCCTCTTCTGCCTCACCCCATGTCCAGGGTGCCAGTCCCTCATTCCTGCTGGGGGTCCTGTCTTCTCACGTCCCCGGCTGTTGTCCTGGTGCACCTGGCCGGTCTGAGGTCCTCAGACTCACTCTGCCTGTCCGCGTTTGTTCATTTTTGTGGTGCTGACGATGGAGCCCAAGGCAAGAGCACACCCAGCCAGCGCTCTACCACTGAGCTATATCTCTATCCCTGGGACACATTTTTGTTCTTTTGTACTTTGAGAACTTTTTATGAATGAGTAAATCTTCAGGAAAGAATTCCTCCACGGAGACAGGGTGTTTGTTGGGTGTTAGTGATTCCCTCCAGCTGGAATCACACCTAGAGGAGGGAAGCCATTTGGCTCTGGCTGTGAACACTGCCGTGCCGGAGTGGCCCACACCCAGATCCTGATGCTTCCCACAGTCTCCGTGTTCTAGGTCAAAATCTCCACGCTCACCGCTTATGGATCCTGCTTGACCTGGGAAAGGGGGTGCTGATGGTGAACTGGTAATTACCAAGTCACCCTCATGTGTCTTAATGCAGTGCCAGCTGCTTTCTGGGATTAGCACAGCCACTGACGACTCAATTCTTCCTGGTGCAGTCCTTGTGCTAAGTACTTCATTCACTATCTTGCTGCTTAAGTGTCACAACAGTCCTATCAGGTGCCCGTCATGATTGTTTTTCCATGTGAATCTAGAGCTCCAGGGTCCATGGATAGACCATACTATCCGAGAGAGGAATTTAAGGCCACATGGGTTTTACAGCCCATGTCTTTACTACTGGACTATTCTGTTTGCATTCACACATTAACAGAGGAGAAAAAGGGGGCTCAGAGCAAGCAGTCTGCCCAGTGGCAGAACCGGGACTCAAATCAGAGCTATCAAAGGCACATCTTGCATGGCTTCTGATGTCCTCCGCTTCTTCTGCCTACAGAAGGGTCTTGGACAGAGGAGCCAGAGGATGTGGGAGCCATTTCTCTGGTGTCCTGTGTCTGAATGGGGCTGGCTTATAGGCAGCGCATGCTGGGACGTCAGCCTTGGGGTGGTCAGGGAGGAGGGGGAACAGGAAGGGAGAAAGGAATGGGTCAAGAACACCATGCAGGGCTGAGGATTTAGCTCAGTAGTTCTCATGCCTGCCTCACATGTCCAAGGCCCCAAGTTTGATTTTTGGCCAGTACTGCATAAACAGAGAAAAACACCATCCAGACTTGTGAAGGAAGGAGCTGTGGTGGAAGGTTCTGGGCGGCCAGCCGATTTTGTATATGTGCTGCCGAAGCGAGCACTGGCCAGCCGATTTTGAAGCTTGGCCAGTCCCAGAAGTGGAGGAAGCTAAAACTTGTCACTTGGGGAAGGGAAATCCAAGTGGACAGAGGATAAGAGTAGGGCTCTGGGGTAGCAGGTAGGGAAAGTGAGGTAAGATCCTCTTCTCCAGGATAAAGACAGGAGAGTGTGGAAAGCTGCTACAGTTCAGAGGCTTTGTAGGGACTCAGGACCCATCCTAACACTGGCTAGGAATAAGAAACCTGTAATTTTGGGCCAGAGGGTTAGCTCAGTGGTTCCGGCGCCTGCCTCGCAAGTGCAAGGTCCTGAGTTCAATCCCCAGTAACCACATACAATGCTGGGCATGGAGACTCAACGCCTACCAACAATCAATACCACATACTACAGTGCCGGGCGTGGTGGCTCATGCCTGTAATCTCAGCACTTGGGAGGCTGAGACAGGAGGATTGCCGAGTTTGAGGTTTGCCTGGGCTACATAGTGAGCTCAGGGCCAGCCTGAACTACAAAGCGAGATCCTGTCTCAAAAAAAAAAAAAAAAAGAAACCTATAATTTTATTGTCATGTTCATAATTTTTGGTATTCTAGTTCTTAATATGCCTACACATAAAGTTGGATATTACTTTTTCCATTAATGTCAATAACTTCGTATTGCTATAGTCTTAACCATCTTTGTGTGTGTGTGTGTGTCTTTCTGTGTGTATGTGTATGTGGTGTTGGGAATGGACCCCACAGCCTTGTGCAGGTGAGACAGATGCTCTAACACTGAGCTATAGCCGCAGTCTCTTTTTATTTTCTATTTTGATTCAGGGTCTTGCTGAGTTGTCCAGGATGGCCTAGAACTTGAGGAGAACTCCTAAACACCTAACTCAACCTCTTGGGCAGCTGGGATTTATAAGCGTCTACCACCACGCATGGGCTCATAACCGTGATTTTTTTTTTAAAAAAAGATGTTTATGATTTTTGAAATTTTTCCTTTCTTTTTTTTCTCTCCTCCTCTCCTTCTTTCTTTCTTTCTTTCTTTTTTTTTTTTTGAGACAGTGTCTCACTTTGTAGTTCAGGCTGGCCCTGAGCTCACTATGGAGCCCAGGCAAGCCTCGAACTCAGCAATCCTCCTGTCTCTGCCTCCCGAGTGCTGGGATTACAGGCATGAGCTATCACGCCCAGCACTGTGGTATGTGGTATTGATCGCTGGTGGGTGTGAGTCTCCATGCCCAGCACTGTTGTATGTGGTTACTGGGGATCGAACTCAGGACCTTGCGCTTGTGAGGCAGGCGCCGGAACCACTGAGCTAACCCTCTGAACCTTCTTTCTTTTTTTTGAGAAAGGTCTTGCTTTGTAGTTCAGGCTGGCCCTGAGCTCATTATGTAGCCCAGGCAAGCCTCGAACTCAGCAATCCTCCTGCCTCTGCCTCCCGAGTGCTGGAATTACAGGCGTGAGCCACTACACCCGGCTATTTTTCTTTTCTTTTTTTTTTGAGACAGAGTCTCACTTTGTAGTTCAGGCTGACCCTCAGCTCACTATGTAGCCCAGGCAAACCTCGAACCCAGCAATCCTCCTGCCTCTGCCTCCCGAGTGCTGGGAATACAGGCGTGAGTCACTACGCCCAGCTATTTTTCATTTTTTATTAGAACCTGTTTGCAGCGCTTAATGGTTACATTCCTAGCCTATGGTTCGTGGACATACAGAAGACAATTTCATTCCCTTTTTTCACCCTTATCCCTCCCTTCCTTTTCCCCTCCATTTCATCCTTATCCCTTTGAGAAGGATCTACCTCCCTACTTCCTATTATTTATCATTTTTAAGATTGGTTGCTGTTGAATACTTCTATCATGGCCCAATATTTGGGTATTTAAGTTGATACACTTGTTTCAAAAATTGCCAAAAATGCTATAGTCTCTTTAACCTGCTCCTCACCAACCACACATTGTATTTTTCCATTATTTAGGAACAGATTCTCAGGAGTTAGATTATGGGAATGTAGGAATGTTTTGTAAAATTCTTGTAGTATGTACAGATAACTACTCCCCAAGATAACTGTAAACTACATGAACTGCAAACATGTACTAATAAAATTAAAAATTAAAAAAATTTCTTGTATTGCCAAATAGCTTCCCCAAAGGGTTGTTTTAAGTTGTAATTTCACCATTAATGAGGAGGGAGCCATTTTCATGCCACTTCTGCTGGAATTAGATATCAAAAACATTTAAAATTGTATCTGATGAGATGAAAGTAATACTGTAATATATTTTATGGCTTCTGCCCAATTTAGAGTGAACTTGAACATTTTTTTCATTTCCTGCTTCTATTTCTTATTTTTTTACTCTTCTGCATGTTTACCTAGTGGGGTCTAATTTTTTGATTTACATTTTAAATATGACCATTTGCCATAGGTTTGTAACTATTTTTTCATTTAAAATTTTTATATACAAAATTTAAATCTTTATGTAGATAGTTATGTGATTTTTTTATTGCTATCCACATAATACATAATTCACTTTTCAGATATTCAATTTCATTTTCTTTTGTTAGTAATCAGTTTTATACTTAACTCTTTATTCCACTTGCCCTTTAATACATGGGAAGGTATAGAGTGCGCTAACAACTGCTTTTCAAATTGCTAACCAGTTATCTTAGCAGTATTTACCTTATTTCTTTCTGCTGTCAAATTATCATATCTCCTACATCACATATTACAATTATTTTGTCTAAATTATTATAGTTTAGTAAATGTGCTGCCA
>PVIC010038896.1:0-17365 GCA_004025085.1 Thryonomys swinderianus
AATATGAGGGCCAGGGATTTAGTTTAGTGGTGCCATGCTTGCCTGGCAAGTGCAAGGTCCAGAGTTGGATTCCTGGTACCAAAATAAAGGACCAATGTGACCAGTTTCCCTGTAAATAGCATTAGGAACCTGCATTCACAGACCTGTGAAGCTGAAATAAAGACGCTGTATGAATGTAGCATTAAAAACAGCAGCACAGTGGTGACACGGATGGGCTCTGGAGTCATACTACAATCCTTTTAGTGGTGACCTCAACCAGTCTTTTTTTTTCCAGAAATATTTAATACTTAGAGGATGGGCATGTGTGTGTGTGTGTGTGTGTGTGTGTGTGTGTGTGTGTGTTTGAGACAGGGTCTGGCTTTGTAGTTCAGACTGGCCCTGAGCTCACTATGTAGCCCAGACTAGCCTCAAACTCACAGCAATCCTCCTGTCTCTGCCTCCTGAGTGCTGGGATTACCAGCGTGAGCCACCACACCACATTGGTATGTGGTACTGGAGATTGAACTCAAGATCTTGCGCTTGCCAGGCAGACACAGGAACCACTGAGCTAAAAATCCCCGGTCTTGGCCACTCTTTTGAGACAAGGTCTTACTATGTTCTCCAGGATGGCTCCAAACTCCTGAGTTTACTCAACCCTCCTGCCTCAGCCTAACCTCTCCATTTTAAAAATAATACATATAATACAGGGTTTGTAACGTATGGGAGAATGCATATTAGAATAAAAAGTCATCTGTATTCTAACCATGTAGAGATAATTACTATTAATTTAATTTGTTAGTTTAAACCTCTGTTAGGGAAAAAGTTAGATACACAGAAGTCAGCCAAGGAATTGATGATACTGACTCTGATCAGCAGCTGATTACCCTTCCTTTCTTTACAATTAATAATTTCACGGGCCGGAGGGTTAGCTCAGTGGTTCCGGCACTTGCCTCGTAAGCGCAAGGTCCTGAGTTCGATCCCCGGTAACCACATATAATGCTGGGTGTGGAGACACGCCCACCAACAATCAACACCGCATACCACAATGCATGAGGTGGTGGCTCATACCTGTCATCCCAGCACTCGGGAGGCAGAGACGGGAGGATTGCTGAGTTCACTGCGGCTTGCCTGGGCACCATAGTGAGCTCAGGGCCAGCCTGAACTACAAAGCGAGACCCTGTCTCAAAAAGCAAAATAATAATAATAATAATAATAATAATAATGCTGAGTTCAAGGCTTGCCTGGCCTATATAGTAAGCTCAGGGCCAGCCTCAACTACAAAGGAAGACCTGGTCTCAATAAATTAAATAAATAAAAATTTAAAAATAAAAAATAAAACCAGCTTCTATGTTTACTGAACCTGTTTTCTATTATGTATCAGACCAAGCATCCTAACTCCACAGTTTCTTTCTCAAATACTACACTATGCTGCTTTCAACCAAAATGATTAAAACAGTGACTTACTTTTAGCACTTGATGGGTAAGGGAGTAGAGAGACAGATAAATAATTTATGCTATATGATAAATACCTTAGTACAAATATGCATAAGACTCTAGGATAGAGAGAAGACTTTCATTCTGTCTATAGAGATGCATGTGTACCGAATCCTCTTCTCTCTTTCCTTCAACAAATAAACAGAGTTAAAAATTATGTTTAGATTTTTCCTAATCTTCCTGACTTTCTATGACTGTTTTCTTTTATTCTCTTTCTCAGTCTCCTTCTCCTTCTCATGGTGTTTGGAGTGTTGGGGATGAAATCCAGGGCCTTGTGCATGCTTAGCAGGTGCTCTACTGTTTTTGATCATTGATTCCTACTGGTAAAGCTAAAAACAATTATTCAAAAAAAACCTTACGTTAGGGCTGGGGATTTAGCTCAAGTGGTACTGAGCCTACCTTGGAAGCACAAGAGCCGGAGTTTAAACCCAGATACCACCAAAAAAACAAAAACAAAAACAAAACACAAAAAGTCCCAAAACCTTATACGCTTTAAAAAGACTCTTACTGTAAATCTACACAATAAGTAAGCATCAGGATTCATTAACTGTATTTATTTTTTAGGAAAATAACATGTTCAACATATCTAGTAAAGTCTCATGTTTTCACAGGTGCCGGAGAAAATTTGGAGAATACAATGGCAGCTTTTCAGCAGTAAGTACAGCATATAAATAGATGCGCTTCTTTTATCAAAGTGATGATGACTCAAGAATGGCAGAGAATATAGCTGTGGCATCATCCACTTGTGATAGTTGTTTTATTACATGGTATTGCTTTTTTCATTTCGTGAGCCTGAAGTGTTACAATGTTTGGCTTTTATATAACTTAAAAACTAGATGAGAGTTTGGGGTAATCAAAAGATACTATAGCTCCAAAGCTGAAAGAAGACCTTAGTAATAAAGCATCTATTGTGTACAATGCTAATTAGTTTTGGTGAGAAAAAGCAAATGAAACAACTATTATATTAACCGTTGTTTATGATTAGGATTATTTGTCTTTGTCCTCAGCAATTTTTATTCTGACCTGAAACTTCAAACCGTTTTCCTTTTGGAACCCTCCTGAACGTCTTAATCTTATTTTTAATATTATAATTGGGTAGTCAATATAGTTGTTTGTTAGAGCACTTCACAGAGAAGCACCAGGAGAGACAGAAATGAAAGCTGATTGGTACCGTTGTTCTTTGTCTGAGAGTCAGTGATTATCATCAGTCTAAAGTATGGTGAAAAACAGGGTATGTAAAATAAACTCAATGAAAATGATTTTGAGTTCTTTTTTTACTTTTAATTTTTGGATTTTTTTTCTCTCTTTTTTTATTTCAACTAGAGTCTTGTTATCAGCCCAGGCTAATCCCAAATTCTTGAGCCATTTTTATGCATGTAACTGAGACTAGGAAATCAGGAGGGTTTTGTTTGTTTGTTTGTTTGTTTTTACGTACCAGGGATTAAATTTAGGCCCTTGTTTTGTTTTTTTGTGATGCTAGAGTTTGAACTCAGGGTCTTGTGTATGTTAAACACACCCAGGAGCCTTGCTCTTAGCCCAGGAGAATTTGATCTAAATTCTTATTCCACTTCCCAAACATCTCACCTCATGGTAGCCAGGAAGCAGGGGGCAGGGAAAGAGCCCGAGAGGAAGGGGTGGGGCAGGCTGTCCCCTCCAGAGGTGTGCTCCCAGTGGCCTGCCTCATGCAGGCAGGTCCCACCCCCCACAAGCTTCAGGAGCCCTCCTGACCCATTCAGTTCCTCAGAACCCATCAGGTGCCAAGCCTTCAACAGTGAAGTTTTTGGCTGCTTGTTAGCTAGCCGACTCTTGTTTGATTTTTGAGACAGGGGCTGGGGATTTAGGCAAGTGGTACTGTGCCTATCTTGTTTTTTGAGACAGGATCTTGCTATGTAGTTCAGCTGGCCTTAAACTCACTATATAACCCAGGCTGGCCTTGAACTCATGGTGAATCTCCTGCCTCAGCCTCCTGAATGCTGGGATTACAGACCTGCACCACCATACCCAACTTTGAATTTGTTTTTTCTATCATTCCAGACTTTCCTTTTATCTTCTTTTTGTTTTTGTTTTTCAGACAGGGTCTTCCTTTGTAGCCCAGGCAAGGCTCAAACTCAGCAATCCTCCTGCCTCTGCCTCCCGAGTGCTGGGATTACAGGCGTGAGCCACCACACCTGGCCCTTCCTTTCTTCTTTACCTTCCTTTACTCCTCTTCCCACTTGAACATTTTCTTTCCATTTCCTGATACATATTGTACATTTTTAATTTTATAAAAAACAAATCCAAATGACTTTAAACTTTTGAGAAAGACTCTCATTCACCCACACTGTTCTCAAAGTCATAATCCTGCTTCAGGTGCTCCAGTTGTTGGGGTTTTGGGTGTGTGTTAACCTTACCTTTTTAAAACCTTTTAGAGGGTTTTTTGGTTGTTGTTCATTTGTGGGGTTTGTCTTGGGGGGGTTCTTTGGTCTTATGCATTGGCATTCTTGCTATTGATACCTACTTTTAAAATTTATATATATATTTTTTTCTTTTTTTTTGAGACAGGGTCTCACTTTGTAGTTCAGGCTGGCCCTGAGCTCACTATGTAGCCCAGGCAAGCCTGGAACTCAGCAATCCTCCTGCCTCTGCCTCCCGAGTGCTGGGATTACAGGCGAGAGCCACCACGCCCGGCACTGTGGTTTGTGGTATTGATTGCTGGTGGGCAAGAGTCACCACGCCCAGCATTGTTTCTGGTTACTGGGGATCAAACTCAGAACCTTGTGCTTGTGAGGCAGGCGCTGGAACCACTGAGCTAAATCTCTGGCCCCTGAAGAAGCTATTTTTAAAATATAAAATATTAAGATCAAGATGTGATGGTTAGTGGACAGGTATGTTGAGGAATTGGAAAGGACTTTAGGGATGTTTGGGGAATTAATTCATTATGTTATAATGGACTAGAGAAGTAATTTGCACTGATGAATAATTGCATCTCAGTTTATAAAGTCTCTTTACATGTGGTTTATAAAATGCTTTCACAGGCACCACCTATCTATTATGAATATGGCTCTTCTATGGTTTTCTCAAAAGCAGGAATCTTTTCTCATTGGTCTCACTCTCTGACATGCTGTTCGGGTTCTGACACTAATGGGCCGTCACCGGTTGCCTCTGAAGTGAAATATAGAACTGTGTACTCCAAGAACAAAGTGCTGGGTGTGGTGTAATTCAGTAAGGTCCAGACTCAAATTAGAATTTTTTTTTAAAAAGAGGCTGAAAGTGGAACACAGTACTGTCTGGGTTCAATCACCAGTACTGTGCAGAAAAAAAAAAAAAAGGAAAAGAAAAAAAGGAACAAAGATCCTTTCATAGTAAGCATGGAACCCTAAACTAAGGAATTGGACTACATGTGTGTGGATGTATTGTCTAAGCCCTTAGGTAAGTCAAATCTGGTTCTTAAGGGCCAATAAAACTAGGTTGTTAAACTAGGGCACCTTTCTAAATACCCACAGGACAGTGTGATCCCTGTGGTACTAAGATGAGCGGTTGGAGAAAGAAGCAAATTGTATTAGCAAAAGCTGGAAGTTGGCAGACAGTCAAAGTAATTAATCAGTGCCCTGTTTTTCATCATCTAATTACTGCAATATTAATGATCTCATCTATGAAATGGGAATAGTAATACATTCTCAGTGGGGTGAGGAGTAAGTAAAATGCAAGTCAGGTCCTTAACACAGACCATGTTGTAAGTTGTTATGCATTGTTTTGGTGGAGTTTTTTCCACATCTGCTTTTCAAGCAAGAGTTTTTATTTCTTTCACTGAAAATGTTGAAGCCATAGCTTCCCTAATTTTTGTCTTGAGTTTGTCACCAGCTTGTCAGAAATTCTACTATAAAATATCTGGTATTTCAATTGACGTACGTGGTGTGTGTATGTGTGTGAGTTACAGAGGGCTGAAGCCAGGCCCTTCATACTGATCTGTATCCTTTTTTCTTTTAGTTTTTTTTGAGACAGCATCTTGCTAGTTTGCACAGGCTAGCCTTGAAGTTGGTGTCCTCCCCCTTCAGCCTCCCAAGTAACTGGGGTTACAGGTGTGTGTACCACACTTGACTTGCTTATTTATTTATTTATTTATTTATTCTTGAGACAGGGTCTTGCTTTGTAGTTCAGGCTGGCCCTGAATTCACTATGTAGCCCAGGCAAGCCTCGAACTCAGCAGTCCTCCTGCCTCTGCCTCCCGAGTGCTGGGATTACAGCCGTGAGCCACCATGCTGGTATTGTTGTATGTGGTTACTGGAAATTGAACCAGGGATCTTGCACTTGCTAGGAGGTGTTGGAACCACTGAGCTAAATCTCCAGCCCCTTCATTTGTTTGTTTGTTTGTTTTGGTACTGGGGATCAAACTCCAGACCTTCACTTGAGAGGCGGGTGTCAGTGGCACTGAGGTAAATCTCCAGCCCAAGTTGCATGTTGAATCACAAGACAAAACCAACCATCACTGTTTTAAATTTCTTTTTTTGCTGGCTTTCAGCTCATGATCCTTTTGCCCGAACCTCTGAACAGCTGAATTTTATGCATATGCCACCACACCTAGCCTTGTTCCTTCCTGCCTGCCTGCCTGCCTGCCTGTCTAATCTATTTTTTTGGAGTCAGGGTCTCACTGTGTAGTCTAGGGTGGCCTCACACATTTGAGCCTCCTGAGTTCTGGGATCACAGGTGTGTATTACTATGCTAAATTTGTGCCGTATTTCTTTTTTTTTTTTTTTTGAGGCAGGTCTCACTTTGCAGTTCAGGCTGGCCCTGAGCTCACTATGTAGCCCAGGCAAGCCTCGAACTCAGCAATCCTCCTGTTTCTGCCTCCTGAGTGCTGAGATTACAGGCGTGAGCCACCATGTCCAGCATTTGTGGTATGTGGTATTGATTGCTGGTGGGCGTGAGTCACTATGCTCAGCATTGTATGTGGTTATGTGGGATTGAACTCAGGACATTGTACTTGTGAGGCAGGCGCTGGAACCACTGAGCTAAATCTCCAGCCCTGTGGCATATTTCTTAACTCTTACATTTTACAGGACCTAAGAAGGAAATTTACTTGTTCTAAGTTGTACAAGTTCATATATAACACATCCAGAAGAGGTGGCCAGATCTCTTAACTTCTGATCAAGTGTGCTTTTGCATTCCCAGGATTCAGGGTAGCTAATTAAGCAAAGGAGGCAACATAATTCACTTACTCTCAGATCCTGGGGGGCTCTTTTCACATCAATAATTGTTGACAGATGATAATGAGGAGATACTGCACTATCAGGCTATTTTGGATTTTTAACTCTGAATTTCTCCATCTGATGCATATAGCCTTAATTTCATGTAACTCTCAAGATGTCATTTTCTTGTTATTTCTTCAGTGCAGTTAGAATCGGAACTGACATGCTGGAATTGGACTGCCACATCACAAAAGATGAACAAGTTGTAGTATCCCATGATGAGAATCTAAAGAGATCAACTGGGATCAATGTGAACGTCTCTGATCTCAAGTACTGTGTAAGTAAAACTGCATGAGAAGATCTATCTAGTGATTATTTAGTGAGACTTTTTAAAAGAATTGTACTATAATATCTGATATTAAGAATTTCTAGGGGCCAGAGATGTAGCTCAGTGGCAGTGTGCCTCCTCACAAGTGCAAGGTCCTGAGTTCGATACCTGGCACCAGAAAAAAGTAGAATTTTTGCTGGGTGTGGTGATGCACACTTGTAGCCCTATCACTTGGAAAGAAGGATCACAAATTCAAGACCAGTCTGGGCAACTTAGTGATAATTTATCTCAGAATTTGCAAAGGGTAGGGTTGTAGCCTAGCATGTTCAAAGCCCTGAGTTCAAACCACAACACTGAAAAGAATTTTTAAAAAAAGAACCACAATTCCCATTTTGTTTTACCTTCATTATTATTGAAATTATGCCAAAATTTTTCTGGTTTCTTAACTTAAATTTTAATTAATATTTCTTTGACTGTGAAAGAATTTAAAGATGTTTTTTGTATGTGATTATTATTTTTCCTTTTTGTCTTCAAACTGTTTATTCTGGACATTTTTCTCCTGAAGTCCTTTTAAGTACTGAGGAAAGTTCTATATGAAATAATGTCTTTCTCGTGGATAGTAAAAGTGAGTAGTTATATCATTAATGTGTTTTTGGGGATATTGTCTAAAGGCTGCTCTGTGTAAGTGTGTGTAGCCTTTTGTTCTCTTTCTTTTGAAGAAGCAAATTTTTACTTTATGTCTTACTATACGGCACTAAAATACCTTATGTATTTGAGACCTAACTATTTTTAACCCATACTTTTTTTAAGGAACTCCCACCTTACCTTGGGAAACTGGATGTCCCATTTCAAAGAGGTAATATTTCTCATTTATGGCTTATCCAGCGACATTATAGTATATTTGTAATGTTGAAAAGCACTTGTGTGTTTTGTTGTAATATTAAGTTCTTGCTAAAAGTATTTTCTCTTGAGCTTGTTCTTTTATGTCTGCAGGTCTAAAACGCTGATAGTTGTCTCAGCCTCACATGATCAAGCACAAAGGTTTAACTAGCTCACTCTATTTAAATTCATATGTACTTAATTTAAACCTGAACACTAATTACAGGAAATCTGGGTATCATTAGAGTCCCATTGTACTTCTCACACTTCAAATTCTAGAATATTGCCTTTACTGATAGTAGTTTCCATCCATTAGAGAATAAATAAAAAGAAGTAGACATCACCTCTTACATGTCCTCGCAGGTTCACCTGCTCTTGGGTTTGTCACCTAGCTACTCCATGTTTTAAATGACTGAAGAAACTTGTACTACTTAGACTATTTCTTAGCAACATAACAGTTTTCTTTCATTTGAGGGAGTTCTTCTCCCAGGGAAGCATGTCTCCTACCTCAGTTGTTTGTGCTTGCTGGAATGGCAGAGGCGCTGTGTTGAGATACAGGTGCCAAGCCAGCGTGTATAACCCCACTCACTACAAATCATGTTCACGTTTCAAATGAGTCACGTGTGATTTAATAAAACTACAAGTGGCTGCATGTCACGGAGCCTGGTATTATTGCATGTGGTTGAAACTTTGGATACATTTCAAGGATCTAGTTCTTTTTACATTTTTCATTAACATAATAATTATACATATTTCTGGCATGGTATCATGTTTCAGTACCTGGATACATTGTGTACTTGTGAAATGAGGATGCTTAGGATATTCATCACTTTAAATATTTATCATTTCTTAGGGTGGGAATATTCAAAATCCTCTCCTTGGGCTATTTTTTTAGATACACAATACTTTATTGTTAACAGTAATTAGCCTATGGTGCAGTAGAACACCAGAACTTAGTTGTTTTTTTTGTTTTTGAGACAGGGTCTCGCTTTGTAGTTCAGGCTGGCCCTGAGCTCACTATGTAGCCCAAGCAAGCCTCGAACAGCAATCCTCCTGTCTGTGCCTCCTGAGTGCTGGGATGATAGGCGTGAGCCATCATGCCCAGCACTGTCATATGTGGTATTGATTGCTGGTGGGCGTGAGTCTCCATGCCCAGCGTTGTATATGGTTACCGGGGATTTTACTCAGGACCTTGCGCTTGCGAGGCAGGCGCCGGAACCACTGAGCTAACCCTCCGGCCCCAGAACTTAGTTTTTTTACATTTACTTTCTATCAGTTGACCAACCTCTCCTCCTCCCTTCCCCAGTCTCTAATAAGCATTGTTCTATTGTGCTACTTATAAGAAAGTATTTGTCTTTCTGTGTCTGGCTTCCTTCATTTAACATAATGTTCACCAGGTTCATTCATGTTGTTGCAAATGACAGTCTTTGTTAGTGACTGAATAAGGTCCTGTTGTGTGTACGTGTAGTAGATTTTCTTTTTTGCCATTCATCCATTGTTGGACACTTCAACTGATTCTGTACTTTAGTTACTGTTAATAGTGCTAAAATAAATATGGGAGTGCAGATACCTCTTTCACACACTAATTTCATTTCCTTTGGATATATATCAGTAGTGGGATTGCTGGACTATGTAGTAATTCTATTTTTAATTTTTTGAGGAACCTCCATACTATTTTCCATAATGACTGTACTAATTTACATTCCCACCAACAGTGTACAAGGGTTCCCTTTCCTCTACATCTTTGCTAGCACTTGTCATCTTTTGTCTTTTTAATAATAATCAGCCTATGAGGAGTAAGGTGGTATCTCATTGTGGTTGTGATTTGCGTTGCTCTGATGATTAGTGATATTGAGTATTTTTTTTCTCATATATTTCTTTGGTATTTTTGTATCTTTTTTTGTTTGTTTTTGGAAAGATGACTCTTTTGCCCTTTTAGTTTTTATTTTTTGTTTTTTTGAGACAGTCTCTTTGCTGTGTAGTTCAAACTTCCAGGCATGCACCACCAGCCCGGTTTACAAGTGTTTTAAAACTTCATAATAGAGATATGTAACCAGAAAAAAAAAAAAGGGAAACCTTTTTCCTGAAAAAAATTTCTTTTTATCTTTGTAGGGATGTGGCAGTGCTCTGAAAAGGAAAAAATAGGAAAAACTTCTCATCTGAAAATGTCCATAGCCTTCATAAATGCAAAAGTCATCTAGATATAATAAGAGCTTATCAAATATAATCTTATAGGGCCGGAGATTTAGCTCAGTGATTCCAGCACCTGCCTTGCAAGCACAAGGTCCTGAGTTCAATCCCCAGTAACCACATACAATGCTGGGCGTGGTGACTCAGGCCCACCAGCCATCAATACCACATATCACAGTGCCGGGCGTGGTGGCTCATGCCTGTAATCCCAGCACTCAGGAGGCAGAGGCAGGAGGATTGCTGAGTTCGAGGCTTGCCTGGGCTACATAGTGAGCTGAGGGCCAGCCTGAACTACAAAAGCGAGACCCTGTCTCAAAAAAAAATTTTTTTAAGAAAGGAAAAAAAAATTATATATATATTAAAACTACCAAAAGAAGAGAAAAGCTTTTCTCAGACCAACACAGCTTAATGTTACTTACCTGAAAGGCAAACATCAAATACACATCAGATTTAAGTATCTCTTAGAGACAATTAATTTTTTCTGATTTTTGTTTGGCTTTCTAAAACTTTCTAATCAAAGGTAAAAAAACAAAAAAAATTAAGGCTACCGATATAGCTCAGAGATGCCATGCCTGCCTGGGAAGCATAAGATCCTGAGTTTGATTCCCTTTACCAGAAAAATGAATTCATCATTTCAGATAGAACCAGGGCTTCATGCATGCTACACAAGTGTTCTACCACTGAGCTGCACCCCCAGCCTTATATTGGCCAATTTTAAATCTAGGTCTTAACCTAGATTTAAAATACATATATTTTGAAATATATATATTATATATAGTTCATTATATAATATGAACTATAGTTATAATTCATATTATGGCTATAGTTCATTTTGAAAATTGTTATCTGTAGATCAGGCATCAACAGAGTGAAGAGACAAGCTGCAGAATGTGAAAATGCATTTGCAAGCTATACAGCTGACAAGGGGTTAATATACAGATTATAAAAGGAAATCCAACATACCAATACCAAGAAAAGTCCGATTTTAAAATGGGCAAAAAACCAGGTATGGTGGTGCATACTTGTAATCCCGGGACTCAGGAGACTGAGGCAAAACAATTGCCATGAGTTTGAGGCCAGCCTGAACTACGTACCGAGACCCTGTCTCAAAAATAAAACTTTTGAATGTGAAGATCCTTTTCAATCAAATCCTGTCATCTGTTAAAGATAGGGAAATTTAAGTCTAGAGGTACAAATTAACTTGATCAAGGTCAGATCACAAATCACAGGACTGGAACTTGAAGCTGGGTTTCCACCTTATTACATCAGTGTTCAGGTGGACCTTGTGCCTCTCTAGCCTGTGCTGTCTTTATAACAGTGCTTAGTATGCTTAGGGTTCAGACAACTGCAAAAGGAATAATACAGTTTCAGATAAGTTTCTACTTGTAATTTATTTGATGCCTCAGATGTGAACTTCACTGATTTAAAACAGACACAGTAACTATGAACATGACTCAGATTATTACAAAAAAGATTTAGTTTTCATCTATCCTGCTCCCCTGCTCAGAACTCTTGCTTACTTTTCTCTAAATATTGGAAAGATGGAGACCTTTTGCTTTCTTTGTGATTCACAACTTTACTGGAGAAGTAATTACAGTCTTCCTTTAACAACCCAGTTCTTGTCCTGCAACTAGGTTGTTAAATGACTTGGTCACTAAATGAGAAATTGTATACAGTATATACATTTCAATATTCAGAACAAAGAAATCGTCAAAGAAAACTCTAGCTTGATAACTTTGCTTTTCTTTTACATCAAGCACTGTAATGTATAACAAAATAAATTAACAGTATTGTACAGAACAGTACAGTACAGCCAGCACAAATTACAGTACCATCATTATAGAAAGTTCCACTTGGGCAATGATAATCTAGCTAAATAAAAATTTTACTATCTTTCATGTTTGGAACAATTAATTAAACAGTTAAAAGAATTGCTGTGGGGAATGGCTAAGATGTACTTGGCCCTGAACTCATTATGTAGCCTAGGCTGGTCTCAAACTTACTGCAATTTTCCTGCCTCAGCCTCTAGAATGCTGAGATTACAGGCAAGTGCCACTGTGCCCAGCAAAGATGAACTTTAGAAAAAAGGTCAGACAAAAACTAACCCTGGACCAGGAAAATCACACATACATATTTTAAGACTAGTATCATATTTATTTCATGATAATGGGGATTGACCCCAGAGCTTCATATGTGCTGGGGAAGCACACTATCACTGAGCTACATCCTCAGCTCTTTTTTATTTTTTATTTTGAGACAGGGTCTTGCAAAGGTGCCCAGGATGACTTCGATCCTGTAATCTTCCTGCCTCAGCCTCCAGAGCTTCCTGAGATTATAAGTATGTGCTATCACACCTAGCTAAGAATATTTCATTTAACAAAAGGGTGTAAGAAAACTAAAATATATGCTAAGAAAAAGTGTGTACTAAAGCAGTATATAGATACATGAGAGTTGTATGCCTCAACCAGAAAAGACTAGAAAGTTACTTCTTACTGACACAGGAGACTTCAGGAGCAGGTTTGCATGTGAGAGAATAAAATGTTGAATTTTAAGTATGCCAAGTTAGGTATCTAAGGAAAGAATTATGGAGTCAGAAGTTTAGTATATGAAGTCGAGAAGAGGGGTTGTGAAGAAGTGGTAACCTAGAAGATGTCAGCAAATATTCATTCTCAAAGCTGTGAAGCTGGGTGCAGTGATTCACACCTGTAGTTTCAAATACTTCAGAGGGTGAGGGAGGAGGGTCCCTTGAGCCCAGGAGTTCGAGGCCAACCTGATGACAGGAGTGTGGCGGGGGAAGGGGGGGTCCTGGAGATGAAGTTCAGGGCCAGAGCGCTTGTCCAGCACGCATCAGGTCCTAGATCCAATCCCTAGTAGGGTCTTCAACATTTTTAAAAAGAGATGTTTGACCCACATTTCTGAGGCAAGACAAATACCAAGGAAATGGAAGACTACAAAAAGGAAAGAGGAAAATAATAGAAAATAGGAATGATGGAAGACAATGCGCCATTGCAGGAAAGGGTAGATCAAAATAACTGTCTTCTATAAACAGTGCTTCTTCTATGACCTAAATATAGTGTGCACTCCTATAATCTCAACACTCAGGAGGCTGAGGCAGGAGGATTGCTAGGTTGAAGCCTATTTGAACTGGGACACTGTCTTGCCACAAAAAAAAGGCATTGTTTTTTTCAAACTATTTTGTTTTTGTGGATTTTTTCCCCAGTACTAGGGATCAAACTGAGGACCTTCCTCTTGTGAGGCAGGCATGACATCACTGAGCTACATCCCCAGCTCTTTTCTAGTTATTTTGGTTACGAGTGCTAGATACCCATCTTAGCTTATTTAAACAAAAAAATTAAAAATAAGCATTTTGGTTCTTGAAATTAAAAAGTCCCAGGATTGGGGCTGGAGATTTAACTCCGTGGCACTGCTCCTGCCTCAAAAGCACCAGGTCTTGAGTTTGATCCCTGGTACCACAAAAAAGAGAAGTCTCAAGGTTACGTGCCCTTATGCGTGACTGAGTCCAGTTACTCAAACAGTCATTGGTTTCTTCTACTCTCCGTGTCTTGGTTCTGTGTTCGTCTGTGCTTCACTTTGCTCTCAGAGGTACTTTTTCCATTCAGCATTGGACCCGGCAGCAATGTATAGATTTCAGCTGAGTGTTGCAGGAGACCTTCATTCCCTGTGTCCATATCATGTGCATAATGGTCATGTGTGCACTCTGTCACCAGGCAGGCAGAACCCAGAAGACTGATGGCTCACAGGAAGGACCCAGAGTCTCATTAGAATCAAAAGAAGCTGTTCTTTCTTTTGCTCACTGATGATTCTTACATGAGCCATTCATTATTCAAAGTGCAGTAATTTAATTTTCTGATAGATTTACTTTTTTTGTTATGTAGCTTATTTTCAATTTGCCACATAGTGAGAATCAGAGTTAGGATGTTTTACTGTGTTGTTATTTAGGTTAATGGAACTGAGATCTCATATGAAGGGGGAAATTTTTAGTAGATTGATATTATATTACATAATTGTTTAGAGGCAAAAGGAACTAAGGAAAAAGGAAGAGAAATTAGCCTCAGGAAAAAGTGATTAAAACCTCCTTTTAATTTTTCATTGATCCTAATTGTTTTGCAGGCAGCATTGATAATAATTATTCAAAATAATTGTGAATTAGTGTGTATTAACTTTGCCTGAACAATCTCCTTAGTCTGAGAAATTGGATGATGATATCATAGCAAAACTGTAGACAATTTTAGTCTCTACCAATTAAGGAATGATTACCTTAAAATGATTAAATTGTCATATAGCTACTCTGGGGTTTTTTGAAACCTTTTAAAATCATTAGTAGTGGGGCTGAGGAGTTAGCTCAGTGGCACTACCACCTGCTTTGCGAGTGCAAGGTTGTGAGTTTGATCCCTAGTACCACAAAAATAAATAAATAAAATAATCAACAATAAAACCAGTGGATTATATCAATGTCAATGGTGTGGTTATGAAATGGTACTATAGTTTTGCAAGAGGTTACCATTGGGAAATTTGGAAATTTAAAGGGTGCATAGATTTCTGTGGTATTTCTTTCTTTCTTTTTTTTTTTTTTTTTTTAGACAGGGTCTTGCTTTGTAGTTCAGGCTGGCCCTGAGCTCACTATGTAGCCCAGGCAAGCCTTGAACTCAGCAATCCTCCTGTCTCTGCCTCCCGAGTGCTAGGATTATAGGCATGAGCCACCATGCCCAGCTCCGTGGTATTTCTTATAACTGCATGTAATTCTACAGTTTTTAAGATAAAAAGTTTAATTAATATTTAAATCATAATTCTAGGCCTGGGATTTAGCTCAGTGGTTCTGTACTTGCTTTGTAAGCACAAGGTCTTGAGTTCAGTCGCTGATACTGGGGGGGGAGGGTAAAATATAATTCTAAACCTGTCAATATGAAAATATTTCATTTTCGTAAAAAAGTCAAACTAAAATTTGTAAGCAAATTGTATTCACTTACACATAAGAAAAAAAATACAGAAGTAACCCCAAGGATCATAGTGATTATATCTGAGTTGTTGAATTTTACACAATTTTTCTTTTCTTTTTTATACTTTGCCTCATTTTTTTTCTTTGCCTCATTTTTAAGTGACCTATATGAATATACTCTTAACTTTTCTAGTGGTTAAAAAGGTAAAAACTACTTTTTAAAAATACATTTAAAAATCTTCTTTTTTCAGCATGCCAATGTGAAGGAAAAGATACCCGAATTCCACTACTGAAGGAAGTTTTTGAGGCCTTTCCTAACACTCCCATTAACATCGATATCAAAGTCAACAACAACGTGCTGATTAAGAAGGTACTTGAGACATTGGCTCCTCTCCGTGTGTCCAATTTCACAAACTAAAAGAAGGTTAGAGTAGATGACTGGATCGATTTGACAGTGTTCAAGGAAATGGGATATGCCAGGGATCAGCACTGTAAATAATGCTGATAGATCTGATAATGCTGGTAGAGATCACTTGACTGTAGAAAAGTCTGTTTTCACTGTGACTTGGGATGTCTCAGTTGTGGATAAAAGTGAGCTATGCAAGAGCTAGGCCTCGTGGCACCTGCCTATAATCACGGCACTTAGAAGGCTGAGGCAGGAAGATTACTGCTGAGTTCCAGGCCAGCCTGAGCTACATAGTGAAACTCTGTCTCAAAAAAAACAAACAAAAATAAGGTATGCACTAGTCATTCTGGCATTCATATAATTAATTTCTAGTTTAATCTTTCTGTTATTTTATGTCAAATTACTCAATAGTTGTATTCTATCCAATAAATTCTGTAACGCTAAAATGTAAATACTTGTGTGTTTCATATAAAAATCTGAATTTAGGGGCTGGGGATTTAGCTCAAGTGGTACCACATCAACCTTGAATGCACAGGACCCAAGTTCAATCCCCAGTACCAGAAAAAAAAAATTCCAATAAAAATCTGAATTTATTTAGCAGTTTTTCTGAAATTCTAAACATTTAGTCACTTGTAATCCATTTTTTAAAAATAAAATGATGTAAATGGATTTATAAATAGGCACGTGCATAAAATTTTGAATTTTCACATGTAGGTTTCAGAATTGGTGAAGCAGTATAACCGAGAACACTTAACAGTGTGGGGTAATGCCAGTTATGATATTGTAGAAAAGTGCTACAAAGAGGTAAGCTTCAAAAATGATACAGAGTGACCTGTCTTTGCTGCTGTTCTGTATTTGTCAATAAGTGATTATAGTAGTAACTTTTAAAATTTATCTTATTTCATATTCTGCATAGAAAGACAAATAGTACTGAATGGAAGCAGTTATCTAGATGTTTGGTTATAGTCATAATCAATTTTGATCTTGCAATTTAAATTCATTATAATAAGATTGGTTCACAGAATTGCTGGGTGTAGTGGCTCATGCCTGTAATCGTAGCACTCAGAGGCAGAGGCAGGAGGATTGCTGAGTTTGAGGCTAGCCTGGGCTACATAGTGAGTTCACGGTGAGCCTGACCTACAAAGGGCAACCCTGTCTCAAAAAAAAAAAAAAAAAAAAACTAACAGAACAGGGCCAGAGATTTAGCTCAGTGGTTCTTGTACCTTCCTAGCAAGTGCAAGGTCCTTGGTTTGATCCCCCTTAACCACATACAACAATACTGGGTGTAGTGACTCACGCCCACCAGCAATCAGTATCCCATACCACAGTTCTGGGTGTAGTGGCTCACACCTGTAATCCCAGCATCCTGGAGGGAGAGGCAGGAGGATTGCTGGGTTCCAGGCTTGCCTGGGCTACATAGTGAGCTCAGGGCCAGCCTGAACTACAAAGCAAGACCCTGTCTCCAACAAAACAAAACACAGAATTATTTTCACAAGCTAATATTGTTTATCAGTATTTTATGTGCCTTATAAAACAATATAAGTACCATTTTAATGTTTTTATTAGGCAGTTGAATTTTTATATAATTTTTAATTAAAGTATATGGCCCATCAACTTCTTTTTGGTCTATCCCCAATAGACTTCAATTAAGCCAAGAACATGATTTGGGGTTATTATATAAAGCAGGGCCATCCACTCATTGAAAGTTTTCTGCTTGAAGGAAATAAATCTATAAATATTAATTTGAACTGACATGGTGATACAAACCTGTCATCCCAGCACTCTGTAGGCTGAGGCAGAAGGATTGCCATGAGTTTGAGGCCAGTCTGGACTACCTAGTGAATTCAAGGGCAGGCTGAGCTACATAATGAGATTCTTGCCTCAAAAAAAATTAATCTGACATTTTGAAATGATAGGCAGGTAAGAGAATTGGAAATTCAAAATGTTTTTTAAAATTGTAAGCATTG
>PVIC010038897.1:0-17383 GCA_004025085.1 Thryonomys swinderianus
AAGGAAGGAAGGAAGGAAGGAAGGAAGGAAGGAAGGAAGGAAGGAAGGAAGGAAGGAAGGAAGGAAGGAAGGAAGGAAGGAAGGAAGGTGTTCTTGTCTTTTGGGGTTGGTGGTGTGGTTGCCTTCCCGTTTCAGGTCTTTGACCCCTTGAGATTCACCAAGGAGAATTCTGATCAAAGACACCCCTACGCCTTCTTACCATTCTCAGCTGGACCAAGGTGAGGACAATGTGAAGTTGTTGAAAATACACCAAAATGTTTAGTTTGGAATTGCTTAATCCCTTTAGCCCCTCCATTCTATAAATTCTTCCATGGAAACCCTTATTCTCCTGAGGTAGATTACGAAGTCTGCTTGAACAACAAAGAATCAGTCAGTTTCTCAGTCCACAGTGCCAATCCTTATTCACGTCCTGGATAGCCACAACCCCAAAAGCAATGCCCTGTGTAAGTTATTGCTCATGGGCTCAACACAGCCCACGACCAGGAGAAAGTTGCCATGGTAACTCCAGCGACTGCCTTGTTTAGGGAAGATTTCATGTTCAAGCCTCCCAGTCCACATTCTTGCACTGAATGAGGTCAGTCAAAACCCCAGAGTTTCTGTGACATTTAGAATAAAAGGGTAGCTCTCTGTGAACGTCAGATTTGTTACTCTAGCAACTCACTAGAAAATTTTGAAAGTCATTCCCTCAGGCGCCATCTCCGCCCTCCCGTCTGTAGGAACTGCATCGGAGAGCAGTTCGCCATGCTGGAGCTGAAGGTGGCCATGGCCTTGATCCTGCTCCGCTTCCGAGTGGCCCCAGACCTCACCAGGCCTCTCGCCTTCGCAAACCACATTGTCCTCAAACCCAAGGACGGAATGCATCTGCACCTGAGGAAACTCTCCGCATGTTAAATCCACGGTACAGTGACTAGCTTTGGTCTTTTAAGTTCAATTTACAGCTAATGGTCTGAGCAAGTGAAGAAGGAGCAGAGTATCATGGAAGGGTTGGGGACGGGCATTAATCGGTAGAGCTCCGTATTATCAAAAACACTCCCAGGTGACAAGTGACACCTAGATCTGTTTCATTATAGCTTTGAGAAATTTTTCTTTCTTTCTTTTTTTTTTTTTTTTTTTGGATTCTGAGTACTATTGACATGATATTCCTAGCACTTCAGTAGGTGACTTCAAGTATATTTTCTGTTGTTCTTTTAAAACTGTTTTCAGAATTACACTTGAAATAGGTAAATGAATGTAGGCTCACCATTTTGAAAAGCTCCAGCACTAGAAAACAATATCAAATAAAATTAAAAATTCCATTTCAGGCTGGAGATTTAGCTCAGTGGTTCCGGCGCCCGCTTAGCAAGTGCAAGATGCCTGGTTCAATCCCCCAGTAACCACATACAACAGTACCAAGTGTGGTGCCTCACACCCACCAGCAATCAGTACCACACACCACAGTGCCAGATGCGGTGGCTCACACCTATAACCCTAGCACTGAGAAGGCAGAGGCAGGAGGACTGCTGAGTTTGAGCCTTGCCTGAGCTACATAGTAAGCTCAGGGCCAGCCTGACCTACAAACTGAGACCCTGTATCAAAAAAAAAAAAAAAAAAAAAAGAACATTTAAGTTATTTGTAAATTTTTTTTTTTTTTGGTATTGGGGATTGAACTTGGGCCCTTATGCTTCCAAAGTAGGTGTGGTGCCACTTAAACTAAATCCCTGGCCCTTATTTGTAATTTTTAAGATGTGTTTTCTTGTTATTTATGTTTATCTTTGATTTGTTTGTACATTATTTTATTTTCCACTATGTTATCTTTTTCTTATCAAAGTATGTTTCTATTTTTCCAAAGATTATAAAGCAAAAAAAAAATATATATATATATATATATAGAGAGAGAGAGAGCAAGAACATATATATTAAAGGATATATGAAGCAAGAATAATAATCGTTATATGGAACTTTTTAATTTTCTTAAAGATATACACTCATTCTTGCGGGGTTTTGAGTCTCAGATAAGAATGACTCCATTTGCATATTACAAAGCTACCATATGTACTTTCTTGTGCTAACCACTCTTGTAGTGCCTGAGTGGAAATTTCTTAATAATTTCCAGATGTATCACTCACGGGAGCCTAATCCGAAGTTTAGATTTGCTTTCAAGTACAGGAGGATCTGTTTGAAGGTCTTCTCCCAGAGGTGGAACTTGGGTTGAATTGCATTTCCGTTGGCATCTGTTAGATGGAGAATTGGTGGACTAGAAAGGGCTTGCATGCAAACAGGAAGGAAAGGGCACTAGGAGTCTATTAAAACAGTACAGGTAAGAGACCATGGCGCTTGCCAAGGGTTGTGGCAGTAGATTTGAAAGGAAATGGATGTGAAGAGGATTTTGATGGCCTTTGGTAGAACATATAGGGTGTGTTAATTGACTGGACATAGAGTGTGAGTGAAGAGGAAAAATTCAAGCTTTGTGAAAACTAACCAGCGCTATCCAGTCTGTCATAGGAGCACCTTACCTAACACTCTCACTAGGTCTCCACCGGTCTTCAGCCCTGCTGCTTATCTTGATTATTGAGAAGTTCTGAGGTGTGGGCTGTGTGGGCATCTGAGGGCTCTGCTAAGGACTGAGGCTTACAGTGAGGAGGGAGGTGGCCGCGGGACCAAGAATTTCCTTAACCAGGTAGAAAGTCCAGCATTCATCCTGGGTGTAATGAAACCTGCATGTGGCCAAAAGGTACGAGGGACAGAAGGCATTTAGCCCTCTCACAGTCTCCTACGGAGCGATACAAATGTCTCCTGTAGGACCCCTGTCAGATTCACAGCACTCCGGCCCAGCCCCTACTTTCTTTTTGTCTCCTCTGTCCATATGCACAGCCGTGGAAGACCACCATCTATTTGGTAAACTTCTTCTGCTCCACTGACCTAACCTATGGCCAGTGTCTAAGTGTCCAGTAGGGCTACATGAGGTTATACGGTGACAGTGGCTATGGTCATCAAGGTGTAAAGCACTCTGGGACTTGTGGAAATAATCATATGTGTGATGGGCCTGGATCATTCCTTTATAAATTAATCTATATGGCATGCCAGAAATGTAGATGATTCTTAATTACTGAACCAAAAACACTGTGAGCTCTTCATGGGCAGCACTACCTCAGATATTATTTCTACTCCAAAAGGCCCATCCCTGTCCAAGTTTATTTAAATGATAGGCTGTTGGTGGCAGAAGTGACTCATCCCTCTCACATCTTCTACTCACACCTATAGAAACAGGAGCTTTAGCTGAGCACAAGATCGGCAGCTACAAATTGTATCACCCCATCGGCCTTTCAGTGAGATGCACATTAAGGCCAGGATTTGGGCAGAGTTCTTAGCAGAAGTGATGCGTACAATTCTGTCTAACATCTTCAAAAGAAAAGCCCTCTATCCCCCCTTTCCCTTTTATCCTTTTCCTACCTCCTTGGAGGTAGATCGGGTGGTAGGAGCTAGAGCTGCTAGTTTAGGTCATTAACCAAAAGTTATGTTGAAGATGATAGGACAACAAGATAGAAGGAGCCAGACACCTGGATGACCTTGTAGGCAAAAATCACCCTACTAGCTCGGCATCATTTCCTCAAGGATTTTACATGAGAAAGAAATGCATTGTGATCTTATTTGAGCTCCCCTATTGGGGCCTCTTTGCCATTGTAGATGATGGCTGACATGATAAGTGCTTTTTTAAAAATTTCATATTATCCAGATAATGACCGATGTTTTCATTTCCTATCTGTCCAGATAATCAAGATCATGTGGCACAGAAACAAGACTTCTGCTGTTTGTTTCAGAGCTATTTAAATTTTCAAATTTCATTTAGAACTACTGTACGTAAAATAAACACTAACTGATGTGGTCAGCACTAATACAGTGGTAACGCAGGGCCTCAGTGCCCCTCTGTCACAGCAGCAATATCAGAGCTGAGCCTAGCCCTACATCTTTCGCGTGGGCCCAACAGTGGCCGCTCCACGGAGACTCCCAGCCTGAGCACATTTCTCCTGCTCACGGTGGTTCTGGTCCAGCCTTGATCTTCCCAGAGGTTTGTGAGCTCTGCCATCTAGTGGCTGTTCGGAGCACACTGCAAGCAATGTAGAGAACAGAAACACATAAGCAGCGTGTTCAAAATGTAAGACGAATGCTCCGGTGTTTACAATTTCTTCCAGTTAAAAGGCACATTTCTATCAATCCTCCCCTTATCCTACTGTTTTTTCCACTTTCTGAAACAATCTGAAGGTCGTCTTGCGTGAGCATGTTTATAAGGTTTGATTTTTAAAATATGGCATGTGCTGGGCCAAGGGCCGTCCAACAGAAAGGCAGGTGCATGGTGCCCTCCGCCACTTTATTCAGAGGATCTGGGACCTTGGAAACTTCTGGCTCTTCTCCAAAGTCAAAACGACCCTTTAAGGTAAACATTTTTAACCTGCTCGGGACATTGAGGCGGCCACGACAACACAACAAAAGATACGAAAGAAGAGTTCCAGGACTGCTTCAGAAACTGGGAAGAACAATGGGGTTCATGTGTGTGAGTGGGGATTCATGGGTTTGTACTTTACACTAATACATTTGTAAATGTAAACATTCACTATATTTTTATCACACCTGATATTTGGCAAAGAGGAAGCACATTATGAACAAGAATTTGGAAACTATTTGGCCTCAAGGCAAACTGGAATGTGCACGCATGCGCACGCACACACACACACACACACACCCTTCAAGACCTTCTCAACAGAGGCAAAAAGTCAAACAGAGACCCAAGGAGTGTGGCCTCCACCCCCAACCCAGCCCCAGCTGGGATGTTCAGAACTGGGGTGGAGACAATGAGAACCTAGAATGTGGGGAGCCTAGAGATTTAGGGGCCTCCAGAGAAGAGGGGGGTAAGAACACTCTCCAAGAAAATGAAAGTGCCTGGCTCGGCTGCTACCACTGTGCCCCTAAACCTCTGCATTCCTAGACCTCCCCAGTACAGAAGCACCTGTGACAGGGAGTGATTTTAACCCCCTGAGCTGGGCCAGGCAGCACGGCTGGTGGGGTGGACAGCAGCCGAGGGCAGGAACTGTGCGCAGTAGCGCTGGGTCCCCAGCACGCCCGCTCTCACACTAGAGCTTTACAGTGGGTGTCCACCAAACATGAAGCACAACCTCATTTGGGGCCCATTGAGATGAGGAAAACTGAGAACCAGAAAGGCTAAGTCACTCCCCCAAGGTCGCACAACCGACATGAGAAGCTGAGCTGGGACTGGATGAATGGACTAGTGCGTCCATTCAACAAACACTGGACCTGTGTTTCTAGGAAGGACGAGACCCCCCACACACACACATCGGCGCCGCACAGCCCCAAAGCACAGCTCCCCCTGAGGCGGGTAAGGTGCAATGAGGTGTCAAAGAGCCGTCGTGAAGGAAGCCAGGCTAGCAGAGAGAAAGCAACTGACAGGCGCTGAGGCATGAAACAGCGGGATGCGGAAGGGAGGAGTGAGAACACCAGCGTCGAGTATTCGACAAAGAATGGGAGGAGAGGGCCCTATGTCAGTTGTTTTGTTGTTGTTGTTATTGTTGTTGTTGTTTTTGAGACAGGGTCTCGCATTGTAGTCCAGGCTGGCCCTGAGTTCACTATGTGGCCCAGGCAAGCCTCGAACTCAGCAATCCTCCTGTCTCTGCCTCCCGAGTGCTAGGATTACAGTCGTGAGCCACCATGCCCGGCTATGTCAGTTTTTTTATATACAGTATCAGGGATCGGACCTTACGTTTGCCAGGCAGGTACCGTGCTCAGGAGCTAAATCCCTGGCTCCCTACGTCGGTGATTTGCCAAGTATTTCCTGGGTACCTTCCACATTCCAGGCCTGTGCTGGCCATTTGGACATCAGTGTAAACAAGTAGATGTGGTCTCTTCTCAGAGAACTGTGTCTCAGAGGTCGTAGTCTGGGCCAGAGAGGGCAACATGTGACCAGGGAGAGTCCCCAGGTCCAGGGGAGCCTGAGGAGCCGCAGGCACAGGGTCAGGGAGAGCTTCCCGGAAAGAGCAGACATCATCCCCTTACGCTGAGCACAGAGGAGCTGGCTCCTCGCAGCAGGACAGGCAGAGCGTCCTCCCCGAGCAGCCAAGGGGGATGCTGCAGAAGGAAACCAGGCTCCAGCCCTCACGGGCCACTGGGAAGACGGAGGGGGAGACCACCGATGTGGACCCTGCCTCTCAGACCCTCGAAGGGACCCCGCACGCTTCCTGGGCTGCCTTCCCAAAGGGACAGCAAGCTGCGCACAGGCACATACTGCTTTCCTCGGCCGCTACTGCACACCCAGGTCCCCAAGACAGTGCTACACTGGGCTGGAGCTCGTACTGTCAAAAGGGCAGGGTCAGTGTCTCTAATTGAACTGGCCGTGCTACTTTGAGCAAGTACCTTCCTTTCTCCGATTCTGTATTTCCTCCTATAGAAAAAACAAGCTTGCCCAGTAGAACCACTGCGAGACTGCAGTCAGGAAGCATCCCACATACCACACAGTAGCTGCTAAGAGACACCGGCCACCATCCTCACCAGGTCTGCCCTGGAGGACAGGCCCTTCCCCAACTCTCTAGTCTGGGAGCCGTGATATCACCTTCTACCAGCCTCTCCCAACCTTCCCCCTTCTTCCCTGCCACTCTCCCCACACGCCAGCTCCTTTCCTCAACACCCCACTTTGTGCCTCCAAGCCTGTGGCCAGAACTGGGCAAAGGCCTGACTATTTATGTATGAAGTCGGCGTTCATAAGCTTTCCGGCCTCTGTGATGCAGAACAAATTGTCATAACCAACTCCGGGTTTCGAGAGATGAGAACAAGTGGTCAGCATGGCCTGTGCCGCCAGCCCCGCCTGCTTCTCATTCGCCCCATCACAGGAGCCTGGCAGGTGCCATCCCTTGGGCCCACAGTGTCCTAGTACATTGGGCTGAATGATTCTCAGGGTCTTGCTGACGCTGTGGTCGCACGTCTGATTCATGCAGTCTGAAACAATCGGGTAACATTAATCTCTCAAAAACAGTGTGCGTCGGGCTGGAGATTTAGCTCAGTGGTTCCAGCACCTGCCTAGTAAGCGCAAGGTCCTGAGTTTGATCCCCGGTAACCACATACAACAGTACTGGGTGTGGTAACTCACGCCCACCAGCAATCGTACCGCATACCACAGTGCCGGGCGTGGTGGCTCACACCTGTAATCCCAGCACTCAGGAGGCAGAGACAAGAGGATTGCTGAGTTCGAGGCTTGCCTGGGCTACACAGTGAGCTCAGAGCCAGCCTGAACTACAAAGCGAGACCCTGTTTCAAAAAACAAAACAAAACAAAAAAACACTGTGCATCATGTGCTGAGTGTATTTGTGTGTTTTAAGTTTCTTTTCTCACATCTTTTATCTCGCACAGCACTTAGCTCACGGCCTCTGTTTAGAGCTCACCCATCTTGTTAGACAGATCTGTTGGAGGCAGCCAGCGTGTGGTACATGGGAGCAACGTGGGCTGGGCCGTCCGGCCGCACAGTATCTGTGTCAGAGCTGCGCTGTGGCCAGGACGCCCGAGCCAGACCAGAGCTCTTAAGCACCCAGGAACCCCCAACCCTAGAGCCAAGTCCCCGGCTGAGCGAGTGCCCCCCTTGTCAGCGTCTCTCTGCAGCCTCGAGCCTCCCCGTGGCCACACGTACAGCCTTATCCCCTGCACACTGGCCCTGTCCCTTCCATCTTCTCCTCAGTGTCGTTTGTCGGTTTCCATGATGCCCCTGTGAGAATCGGACACAAACTCTTCCCTCCCGGTGACACAGCCCCAAACCGGTTGGCAGGGCTGTTAGTGGAAGGAAGAAGCAGACGCCGCTCACTCGGTAAGGTGTCCTTGGCTCCGCCACCTTCCACCTCCTGGGATAGGTGCTGGATCCGCTCTGGGCCTTCCCTCCTCCTTCCCTCTCTCCCCACCCTATGCTCTTTGGACTCTGCTTCTCCAAGAGACCAGTGTCTTGAGAGAACAAAGTCCTAAAAATTGGGCCATTTGTTGGAAAAATAGACCGAAATATCAAGGCCGCTAGGGGCCTAGCTGCCCTCAAGGCTCATAGGGAGGCCCAGTGCATATCTTGGCACAACCTGAAAGGGTCCATGGACTGTAGTGCAAAGATTCAAATACCTGCATTTAAAGAGAAGACCCCGGCTGAAGCTTCAATTCAAAGGTTTGCGAAATCCCCCCCCCCCACCTATACTGTTTGGAGCCACCAGGTGGCAGCCGAGGCCACAGGCAGAGATGCTCCTGAGGCGGCTCCTGAAATTTAAAGCCAAAAAAGGATCTCGTTCAGAGACGGTATGTGTACGCATGTACAATGTGTGCATTTGCCTGTGCGTGTGTTCACACAGGTCCCTGTAATCTCAAGGGCTAGACGCATCCGGACAGACTCAGGTGTACAGACTATCAGAGCTTGATCCTCTTCCTGCATGTGGCTTCACCCCTCCCGGGGCTCCCATTCCTTTCTCCAGCTCTGTCCTGGGTGCTGGGGATACGTAGAAGGACGTGACCCACTCCTTCCTTTGAGGGGCCCCAGGCCCGGCCGAGAGCTGGGTACACAAGTGAGCAGACAGGAGCATGAGGTGTGTGCAAAGTCCGGACGCCTAAGCTGATTGTAGGTCGCTTCTTCGTGGCAAATCTCACACCCAGTAATGACACGTTATTTCTATTCCTCTCAGTGGCCCTGAAGACAAGCTGTTACAGAGCCAATTTTGCTGGCAAGGGAGTGAGGACTGAAAGTCTCAGAGCACCGAGAAGCACACCTGGACTTTGAACCTGCACCTGTATGACTGATTCCCAGGCTAAAACTTTTGACCACTGTCCACACATCTAGGGGCTAAAGTGGAAGGAGGGGTGCACTAGGGAGCCCAGACCCCCACACCCAGATCTGCACAGGAAGCAGATGCCCCCCCCCTCGCTGGCTGACTTGCAAATGAAGTTGGTTCGAGAAGGTAACACCTTGTGACCTGGGCCCCATCCCGGGGCCCTCTCCCCGCAGGAGTCCTGGGTCCTGGAAGAGTGTGGTGTTTCTGCACACATCACTCCGGGTACCAGGGAAGTCATCCGGAAGCTCATCCTGCCCACCTGGCGCTCTCCTGGCGGTGTGGAGCCAAACTCTGAGCCCTTATCAAAACGCGCTGCAGGCCTGAGGTGCCTTTTGGAGTCTAGCTGAAGGCAGTGGTTCGGGACCTCCCTCCGCCTGTGTGGGTCCTGGGCGGGTGAGGCTTCCCTTAACCGTGAGTTTGGCTGTAACCTGTGGTGATCCCGGGACATTCACAGGCGTTGAGTAGGAGGGAGAGAGAAGGGGGCAAGCCGCGTTTCAGAATGCAGAAGGTACATTCACTTCCCGCCAGAGAGCAGGCGGAGGGGTTTGGGAGGGTGCAAAGTGAGGCTCCAGTGAGTCAGGGACTCCCAGGCCAAAGGGGTGGCACCCGGGAAGTTTGGGGGTGGGAGCTGGGGCAAGTGGGAGATCGAGCTGCAAACAGAAGAAATCCAAGGGGAGAGACCCCTGGGCTGCGCTCCCTCCCGGGGGGAGGAGGGAAGACCGCGGATGGATGCAAAGGAACAGAGACAAAGAGGGACCAGGAGGGGGCGGAGCACTAGGAGGGAAGGGGATGCCTGGGAGGGCGCGGGGAGGGGCCCCTAGTCTGTCACTAGGGGAGCTCTGGGCCCCCTCCCCCGAGGCCAGGGGTGGAAGCCTGCCTCCAGTCCCGGCCCCAGCCCCGAGGCCCCAGGAGACCGGTCCTGCTGCCCATAGATGGTGGGGAGCCCAGCTGGTGCGTTATCAGCCTCCTCCAGGATGGAGCCCGAGCTACTCAGCGGCTGCCAGGCTGAGATTAGGCCCCGGGAGGGTCATTAAGCAGCCGCCCTGGCTGCGGCCCAGCCTCTTCCCCTCCCTGATCAGACCAGGCTGGCAGGTGGGAGCCAGCGATAAGGAGTGGGGGTCTTGGCTGTCCTGGGGCCACCAGGCAGTTCCATGCTCCCGGCCTCTGGTCAGGGCAGGAGCAGGGGGTGGGGGCAGAGCTGCAAGGTCAGTGCCAGCCCAGCCCCGCAGGGTCCCCTGGGTTCCCACCGTCCTAGTCCTGCCCAAAGAAAGAGACAGAATAGGAAGGAGGACAGTGAGCTTCCCAGAGGGGGCTGTGGGGACTCCTGCCCCAAGGAGGCTGCTGGGAAAATGGGGTCCAGGCGGAAGCAAGTGACATGTCACAGGTGGCTCTGACAGGCCAGGCCAGCAACCAGACCAGGCAATGGAGGCAAAGCTGGGGGGGGGAGGGAACAGGGCCTCAAGCAGGGGCGAAGGGCTGCCTGTGCCTTGGCAGAGGTCTGACCCTCTGTAGCAGTAGCACTGACCCATTGGCACACATGCCACAGTGGGCTGTTGGTATCAGGGAAAGCTCTGAAAGGTTCGCCGTCCCTGCTCTACAGAAACCTCTATCTCTCCTTCAGTGATGGGCTGGCTTCCCCTTTTGGTTTAAAGGAGAGTTCTCAGAGGAAGAGAAACCCCAGCTGCCCGGGAAAGGAAAGCAGGTGAAGTTTCAACTGGCAGAGGCAGATGAGAAAGCGTGAGTCACAGAAAAGCACTGAGCCAAGGCCTAGAGAAGGACTAGAGACGCAGTGGCCACGGTCCTCAAAGCCAAAGCCCAGAGAAGGCAGCTGACTTGCCTCAGGCCACACAGGAAGGCAGAAGAAGCCTGGAGCCCAAGCGCTGCTCCCCGCTCCCCCTCAGGAAGCACCAAAGCCCTGCCCATTCCCTCTGCGGCAGGCCATGTTCCCGTCCTGGCATCTGGGGACGGCCCCAGACCGACAAGCTGCTTCCCAAAAGCAGCTTCCCGCTTTCACAGAGGCGAGTTCCGGATCACCTCTTCTCCCCTCTGCCCACAACTTCGTTCCCGGTGTCAGCGAGGGTGTCAGCGAGGCCTGGATTCCGCCCCCACAGTGCGGTGAGACTGGCCAAGTCCCCCGGGTCCGGCTGGACAGGAGCTCTCCGGGGTCGCACAGCGAGGGGGCTGCGCTCCTGACTCCAGCCTAGACTCCTCTCTGGCGCTTCTCAGGCCAGGGCCCAGCCCTGGACTGTGGTGAAGGGAGCAGAGCTGAGAGAGTGAACTCCCTGCAGTGTGAAGCACACATGTGCGCAGGGTGGGGGGGGCGGGGCCCGACTCCCTTCCTGCTCTGCGCACAGGCGCACAGGAACGAAGCCGAAGCCGGGGAATACCTGCTACCGACCAGCTCTAGGGGTGCCCTGCCTTCCCAGCATCTGCCAGGGGAACTCACCTGTGAAAGGCTGAGGGGAAGGCGTGGCCAGAGAAGACCAGGATCTCCCTATCTCCCAGCCCTGTACTCCATTCAGACTCCAGGAAAGACCAGCCCTCTTTCCACCCTACCGGGCTGCCAGGCCTCACCCTCGCCAGCCTGCCACCCCCCAGTCCAGCTGCCCTGTGGCCCACAAGCTTCCTGGGTAATCCTCCGAAGCCACTATGATGGAGCTTCAGAAAGCCTGACTGAGAAAGATGGGCCTCAATGGAAGCCCGAGGGGCTGTTTCTGAGCTTCAGCCTCACACATACAGAAAATCTTTATTTCACAGACAGGGCTATTTCCATGCTCATGGCGGAGGGTGGAGGCATAGTTGGAGGTGCTGAGCCGCCTATCATTTCAGAAGGCTTTTCTGAGTTGGGTGGGAGACCCCCACACAGACTCAAGGGCCACGGCCAGCCCCCACCTGATTCCCCGACCTGAGCTGGCTGTAACTCAGGGGTGTCCGTCCACCCTCCGAAGGGAGGGAAGTGGCTGGGCGGCTTCCGGCCCCATCACGTGTCCTCAGAAGCCGAGTGAGCCAGGTCACATGACGGTGCTGCAGACCCTGCCCTCCTCCTGCAGGACGTTCTCATGGGCATTCTTGTGCTCCTCGGACCTGGAAGAGAGGGCAAGGCCTGGTGTACCACAGACTTCTCACCTGGGCCCTGGCCCCTGCCCCATCCCGGATTTGCAAGAGCAGCATCTTTCAGAACAAGCACCTGAGGCCCACGAAGAGCTGTGCACCCGGACCGGAGGCCTCTCCGCACAGCTCCTGAGTCCCGCTCCCTCTCTTCCTCTCTCCAGCACCTCCTCCACCGTCCTCCCTTGAGCCCACTCCCCGGCTCCCTCCAGTGCTGAGTTCCTCGGCCCACACAGCCCTCCCTGGATCTCCGTCCCTCACTCAGCCTCTCTTCCCCCGCAGCACCGACTGCCCCTTGAGTGTCGCTGCGTCTCCCACGGGGTTCCCATCTCCTGCACGAGGCCCCTCACCACACCGAAGCGTTGCCCACCCGTGGAGCCCACACCCAGCAACGCCTCTTTCTGACCCTCCATATTCCTGGAGCACAGGGCAGGCAGCCCTGTCCAGGCCTCTCACCCGAAGCCGGCTGCCATCGAGGAGTAGCTTCCGTCCATCCCCACCAGGACCCCGTCTGCCGTGTTTCCAGCAGTCACGACCGTGGCTCCGGGCTCCCTGGGGACGGGCCATGTCAGTAACTCCCCATCCCACACGTCCACGAAGACCCTATTTTGGATCCTGGTTCTGACAATCCCAAGACAGATGTACGTCTGTCCGAAAGGCCCTGCCAGTGGTCTGCCTGGCCTTATCCCACTCACAGCCTTCCGTGTTCTCCACAATGGGGGCTGGTGAGTCGCAAAAGATTTATCCCAAATCCCAGGCCCCTCCCCTCCCCACTGCCACACTGGGCTCCACCCCCAGAGCAGATGTCACAGGACTCTGTCCGCCCCCATCAGCAGGTGCTTCCTTCCTACCTTACCTCTCCCTCAAGCAGAAACCCACCCAGGCTCTGTCCCCACCCCCCTTCCCCATCTGACCCCACAGGCGTGTCAGACCTAACGTGTCCCGAATTCAGCTCAGCACTTGCCCCCAAATCTGCCCGTCCCCTCGAGTCCTCAGTAAGGTTTCTGAGCACCCCAAGTCTCTCTCCCCTCCCTGTGTTCGCCCAGCAGTTCCCAAGGGCCCACCTCCAGGACGTGCCCCTTTGCCATCCACATTGCCACTGCCGACTCTGGCCCAGACTCTGTCCCTCCCTCCTGCTCCCTGCTCTCCACACCCGCAGACTGTTCTCACTGCCCTGCACTAGCAAGTGTCAGCGTAAAGACTTCACCGGACTCCTATGGCGCAAGATAAAGCCCACAGTTCATGCACAAGGCCCGCTGGGCTCTCGTCTTACTCCAGGGATAGATGCAGCCTCGGCCCCGGGTCTGGCCTGGCAAGTGCAGTGGGCTCCTGTCCTCTGTGCATTCATGCCTGGTGGGTCCAGGCACCTTCCATGCTACCCTGGCCCTGCCCCCAACCGACACCCCTAGTGCTTGAGACTGCAGGATAGATGCATCACCTGGACCCCCCCCCGCCCCCCAGGCCAGCTCAGGCTGCACAGCGCACTCTGCTCATCCGGTCTGTGAGACCCTCTGCCCACGGCCCTCGGGCAGCACTCACGGCTCTTCCTGGCACCAGAAGTGGTTGACTGCGAAGGCGAGCGCAACGAGGACCAGGAACACCGCCACTGCGATGAGGCCCTGCATCCAGGGCTGGAGGTTCCCCAGGCCTGCGGGAGAGAGGGGCTGCGAGCACTGTCCTGCCCCGGCCCTGGGCCTGAGTCGGAGCCCATCAGCTGCTGCAGGACCGAGGAGGACATTCTGGGGCTGCAGGGCTGGGAGCAAGGGCCCACCTGACCCCACCGAGCATGAGAATAAGGACGGTGTTGGGAAAAGAAGACAGACATTCAAAGAAGGCATGGCAGCTAGGCACAGAGTGGGATGAAGGGGCCATGGCCGGGGTCTGGACAGCCCAGAGACGCGCGCCTCCCACCTCACCCCATGCAAGGGGACTAAAGGGCAGGCCCGCTGGACAGCTGGCCTGGGCCTTGCCAGCTGGGAGTGGCTGCCCTCCTCCTTGCCAGCTCCCAGCAGACTGAGGGGTGGCTAAGAGCTGCCAGGTTGGGCTGGCATCTGGAAGATCCTGTTCTTTAACCAGAAGCTCTCCCCTGGGAGGAGCTTGGGCAGGTGTGAGGTCAGCCAGACAGCTCAGCAGAGATCCCAGGGAGGCAGGAGAGAGGCCAGGAAGGAAGCTTCAGTGTGACCCTTGTTTGCTACTCCGCCTGGGCCAAGTCAGGACCAGCCGAGCAACTTCTCTGCTTTCTGACCCTTGACGGTAACTCTAGCCCTCAAGATTTCTCCGAAGTCTCTGCTCTTGGCCACTAGCAGCCCCAAGAGCTCTCCTCTTTCCTGGGCATCACTGTGCTCTGGGGCCTTCCAGAGGAAAGACACTGAGAGCTAAGGGTCCCAGGAGGAAGTAGAGGTCAACAGGAAACCTCTGGAGGTCCTTCTAGACACAGCGCCCATCCCTAGAGCTATCCTATACAGGTTCAGGCTGGACATCGAAGAATCTTACTGTCCCTTACTCCCATTCAGTCCACCCTAAATCTCTCCTGCTTCAGTAAAAACGTAGTCTCTGCTTTGAGCTCTTTCTGAGCCTGACAGTTGTTGAGAAGGAAGGAGAACTGTGGAGCTCTCTTGGCTGTGGCTTGGCACCAGGGACCGCAGAAGATACACAACACGAGCACCCTGCAAAGATCAGCATGTAGCCTCGTTGCCCCCAGAGGAACAGGGGCACAGACCCATTGCTTCCTGAGCTCAGTGACTGCTCAGACGCGGCAGCCACCGTGGGAGGTTCCCTCCTGCTTCTGAGACACAGCGGGCACCACAGTCCCCTGTTCGCTCTCCCATGTGGCTCTGGAGCGAGCACAGAGAGTGGGGGTAGAGCCTGGGAGAGGGGAAAGACGGCTTGGGTCTGTCCTTTCTGGACCTGCTGTGTGACCCCGTTAGTTATTCAGCCTTTCTGGTCTCTTCAGCTCCCCAGAGAACCTCCAAGACCTGGGAGACAAAGCAAAGCAGATATGCACGAGCATCTAGGAGAGGGACCCGGCTCTGGCAGGCCTGTCTGACCCGGGGACCCATGATGTCACCAGACTGGCCACAGATCAGCCTGACGGAGCAGGGAGGGTTCGAGGCCTCGGGGTGTGGTGCCTCACTGGGTACACACGCGTGATCGCTCAGCAGCCCTGCGAAGGGGCAGCTTAGAGTGTACTGTCCTCATTGTATGGGTGAGAAAACTGAATCTCAGAGAAAGGAAGTGATTTCTTAAAGCCACACAGCAAGACAGAGTTAGCGGGATAAAAAGCTAAGGTCAGGGTGGGGGCCACAGGGGACTTGTGCTCCCCACCCGAACCCAAGGAAACTGAGACAGTGAGCACGTAATGCAAAGCCATGGGCAAACCCTGACAGCACTGCCCCCCCCCCCAGCAAGCCTTCCCGCCTCAGAGAGGCACTTTGGGCCCCCTCTGCCGTAGTCCTGCAGCCCTGACGTCTGCCCTCAGGGCCCAGCTGTCTCCAGGGCAGTTCCTGCTCGGAGACTTAGGTCTCAGCTCCGGATCCTCCCCCAACTCCTAGACCCAGCATTTCCTTGCTGCTCCCAAGTCACAGACAGAGGCCGGGCTAGCTGATACCATCCTCTCCTGGGTCCCCAGTGCCCAGCCCAGTCTCTCCTCCTCGCAGCCATGAAGACTACCGCCTGTCTTGTGTTACCTTGTTGACAGCTGGCAGGTGGCACTGCAGTGAGCAGGCCCAGAATGACCAGGATGAGGGCCAACATGGCCGTGGGCAGCTCCTGTCTTCCTTCTGCTGCTGCTGTCTGGCCTTCTGGAGCTGCACGGGGCCTGGCGGTATCTACCTGAGGCAAGCGGGAGCCGGTTTGGCCCTGAAGGAGGGGCGCGAGTAAGGAAGAAGAGAAGGGAGGTGGCAGAGGGAGGATGAGTGGGTGGTGGAGAAAAGAGCCCTCCCTCCCTCCCTCCCAGGGGAATGACTGCCTGGCCCGGCCTCCCTGGTTGGTGCCCAGCCCACTGAGCTGGCATTCAAGGCCACCTTTCAGAGGCCAGCCAGGGAGGAGGGTCTGAAGGCCAGGGCGGTGTGGGGAAATCCCCGCCCGCCCCAAGCCCCAGACTGCCCCGAGGCTCTGCCAAGCTCCCATTTCCCGAGGTGGGGCCAGGCTCTGAGGAAAGAAGTGGCACTTTATCCCTCCTGCCTGAACCAGCGCAGCGGGTGGGGCTTCTTGGAAGACTGGCAGTGGGATGAAGAAATTGGTGGGCCGGCGCAGGAAGCCTGGGGAAAACCCCAGAGACCCAGAGAAGGCCGAGCCCCATCCACTTCCTCCCGACCCTGTTCCCCTCCTCACCTGTCCCAGCCCCCCTAAGCTAGACCATGGGCCTCAGGGAGGACCAGACACAACCCTCCACTGCCCCCAGCCCTGGGGCTTCCCAAACGCCCCACTCCCATAGGCCACAGCAGGGTCTGAAGGTCCCGGCCTCCAGCCTTCCCAGCCTGGCTGACAGGGTGGCCGGGAGGGCCTCTGGAGACTGGGGAGGCCTCCTCTTTCCCCTGGGAAGGGTCTGAGCTGGGTCAGCGGCCTCACCACCTGCCCGAAGACAGACAGCTGAGAAGAGGGCGGCCACGGGGTGGGATCCCTTCCCCCTGCCCAAAGCCAGGCCCTGAGTGTGCGAGAGGCTCTAGGCACCTGTTCCTTAGTCACACCCACCAATCACTCCCACTTCCAGTCCCTGCAAAAAGGAAAAGAAGAGGGAAGGAGGAAAGGTGAGGATGGAGAGAGAGAGGGGAAGGAAGGAAGGAAGGGAAGGTGAGGCGCCTCCCAGAAATCAGGGCCTGAGCAGGAGGCCCTCACAGACTCCCCGCTGGCAGCACCTTCTAGCAGGATGGCTCTGCCAGTGGGAGCCTCAGACACCCACTTGCCCTTTGTGTGCGTTTGTGGGTGGCAGGCCCATTACCAGTCAAACCTGGGGTATTTACTCTCCAGGTGTTCTAGGGGGACTTCACACGGATTGGGGTGATGCCTCCCATACACATGGGTTCCTTCTCACTCCTGCTCTGGCCAGGTGTGAGACTGTGGGCACAGTCTGGAGCGGGCATTGTGCCTGTTAATAAACAGCCAGGGAGTCCATGGTTGGAATGTAAGGAATGGAGTTGAATTTAACTGACATCCACTAACGCCATCCTCAGGGTTTCGGGCAGGGAAGTCATAGTCAGATCTGTCTTTTGTAAAGAGAGAGGAGCATCTGTTTAGGAGATGGAAGGGCCAGATGTGGTCTCTAGAACGACTATCTGGGAAGAGGGGGGAGATGATGGGGGAGGGGAGGGGTTCCTGGGGGGAGCAGGGCAAGTTGGGAGACAGGGTGTGTGGTAGGCGAGGGGACGCTGCAGAAGGAGCTGAATAGAAGGCAGCAGGTTCCCTGGAGGCGGCAGAGTTAGACGCGAGAGACACCTATGGTACTC
>PVIC010038898.1:0-17382 GCA_004025085.1 Thryonomys swinderianus
TTCTTTCTTTCTTTCTTTCTTTCTTTCTTTCTTTCTTTCTTTCTTTCTTTCTTTCTTTCTTTCTTTCTTTCTTTCTTTCTTTCTTTCATCCCTTTTTCTTCCCTGCTTTCCATTCTTTCACTTTTGTCCAAATTACTTCTACCAGTACTTCAGACCTCAGATTCAGCGTCACTTCCTTGAGTGGATGTTCCCTGACCTTCCAGCCCAGGGAAAGCTTCTTTGATGCTTATTTTTATAGCTGTCTGCATTGTAGCTGTAGCCTAATGATAAAAATAGTTGAATTTTAGAACTAACATTTCTCTCCCAAGAAAACTGGCTGCAACTTCTCATTTGCAGTTTTGTCCACACTTTTAGCCCATGGGAGCCTCTCACCAAGTGCATGAAAGAAAAAAAAATCATGGAAATAAAGATTTTATAAATAAAGAGGAAAGAAGGGCTGAAGGGTGGGGGAAGGGAACCAAAAGAGAATTAAGACGTGCTATGTACATGTCCAAATCCCCTATGATGAATGTAATCACTATGTACTGCAAACTTGTACTAATAAAAAGAAGTATGTGTGAAATTAATAAATGCATGATGAAACTACCACCTAGATTAATCAAACAACTTGTTCCAAATAAAGTGTTCCCTGAGGGTCATGAATCAAGTTTTCTGGTTCTATGGTCACTGTATATGTTTCAGTGTATTTACCTCATATACCACACCATCTCAGAGAATGTAATTTTACTATTTGCAGGAATAAATGTTTAAAATAAGGGAGGAAGGGAGGAGAGAGAGGGAGGGAGGAAGGGAGGGAAGAAAAAGGAAAGGAAAGGAAAAGGAAGAAAAATACAGATACATTAGGGATTTAGCTAGGTACAGAAGGGAATACAGAGACAAGGCATTCCTCTCATGTTTCTCTTTAGTGATGTGTTAATGTTTGGCAAGATTAATGAGATAGCAGCTTAATAGAACATAATATGGTTAATTAGAATAGCATTACTTTTTAGTAATAACTTGAGAAAATTTCTAAATAGAGGGCACTGTGCTATCAAATGTTAAGTTTATTCAGTCATAGTAATAATGCAAAAATTAATGCACATTTATTAGGTTATTCTTTATTTTCAATGTTTGTGAAATATTATTCTAAGTATTTAACATTTATAACATCACAAAAATCCAACAGTCAATAATTTAAAAATTTTAAATGTTAGGTGAGAAACATAAAGGTGCATATAAAGTATAAGTAAGTAGAGACATATTCTCTATAGGCACCATGTTCAAAAACTGTTAATAGTCATTGTTAGTGAGAATACAGAGAGACAAAGAACACTCTAACTTCTAATGAAGAATTATAATTTTACATAAAATTTCATAACAAAATTTTGCAGAGATAATTTGGGACGATTTGGTAGAAATGTATAATTTGTGTCACTGGTGCTTCAAATATGTTTTTGGAGTCTGTCAGAGAGGTAGGTGTCATTGTATAAAACAAGAAGCAAACACAATAGCAGTAGAACACTTTACATCATTATATAGTGGTCTCCCTGTGTCTTTCTGGTCTACCTGTGTCTGTGTTAGCAATATTCTCCCTTTTTTCATGAATGCTAGTCATTGAAGCCACAGTGAGATTTGAGTGGACACTTATTTTCCAAATAATATGAAGTGATCCAGTACATTAGTGTCAGAATATTTAATTATGTAAATAATCATGTTCATTATTAAATGAACACCTTCCAGTTCTAAGTACCAGATATTGCACAATGTCCCTTTACAGAGGATCCTATTACAGATGATCAATTAAGAAGATGCACTTATTATTTCTGCTGACTTGAAGAAACTGAAATTTGGAGAATAAATCAACTGTGCAAGATAGCACAAGGAGTAGTTAGTAGAAATAGCTGAATATATGTGCTTAACTACAGAACCCACAGTATTAAACATGAATAACTAAAAACAGATATTTCTTAAATTTACAAGTCTAAGAAATACATATGTATTATGATTCCCATGTTAAGAAGAATGTCTGTGGTTATTATTATATGATAGAAATAAACAACATAGTATAAATGGATGACTGATACACAGACAACAAGGTTTTGTCAAACGTCAACAGTGAATGTCTAAGATGGTGTGAGAGAGGACTCTATTTGGTTTTCTGTACTATCGATTATTCTGTCCTTTTTGAAAAGGACATTTCATGCTTTCATCATGTCATGTCTAAACTACATCCTGACAGGAAGGAAGCTCAGACTTTACCCATTTGAATAATAAACAGATGCCCGTCCTGACAGGAGAACCCTTCCCGGAGTGGAAGAAACAGAATGCAGTCTCCTTCCCACAGCACATGCAGCAGGTGGCTCTCAATTTTCTCATTCAAACTTTTGAGTTATAGTCATTTCATTCCCTCATTTCTCCTTTTTCTCATTAATTGAAAAAAATATCTGAGAAAATCCTCTGTCTCCCTCGAAGGCCTCTGCAGATCTAATATTGCATGATTATACATGCATGTGTGGGCAGGAGGGCAGCTTCTTATATTTAGATGAAAAGCATAATAGATAAGAAAAATAGTTATGCATGATGCATATGCAAATAGAATGTATGTAATTTAATATTTATAAAAACACAGAATTGGAAAACAACTAAATGAAAAGTGTTCTAATAGTCTACTTTCTGTAGTTATGTAGCTGTTTATGAGTTCAATATTTGATCACTTAAGTCTAGTTTCCATGTGAATTGCACTCACTTTCTTATCTCCAGAACCTAGCAAATGTAATGCTATGAGAACTAAACATAGTTAAATTAATTGTTTTAAGGAAAATAAATACACAGACCATGCTATACCAGAAGATGTACTTTATGTCGAAAAGTTCCTCAGCTTGAAGTTGGTTGTCCAAGTGCGAAGCCATCACACACCTCACTTCAGTTGTCTAAGTGTCTGGGAGTCACTCAACGCTCAGATCTTTATTGTCTCTAGGAGCAATCAGCATAGTTTAATATTTTTCCTAATTAGTGTACATAATTACTTGCACAATCAAATGAGATAATGGAGACTGTGTGTTTAAATAGTCTTTGAGTTTACTGCCAATATCACCCGTCATTAATGTTGCAAATGTGGAGAAATTCACCTACCCATCACAATCTCAGCTCACCCCGGTGCACAATGAGAGGTTGTGCTTATAGTTTATTCATAAAGGTCACAGCTAGGTTGAGATGGTGACTCTTTGAAAAAAGAGGGCCCATGGTTTATACGTTTTCAAAACAGGAAGCAGTGAGAAGTATCAGGGCCAAGAGTGTATTAATAATTCTTAATTATAATTAAGTAAATTGTATTTGATTTATAACAGCGATTAATAGAGCTAAAGAAGAAAATTCCTTATAAGAGAAAAACAAATGTCTGTCCTCTCCTTTTTGGGTGATTTCAATTTGTGTCTTCTCGGGCCCTTCCCCACGTGTTTGCAGTCCTGACTCCCAGGGAAAGACTCAGGCTGGGCTGTCATCTGAGAGGCAGTGGATGCTCTTATACTGTTTAAATGATCCCCTTAGACTTGGCTTTCTTATCCAAAAACCATAGCACGTGCCTCATGAAGTTATTGGGAATTAAGCAAATGGCACATTTGAATGGATTATTTCGATGCCATTTTTATTGTATTCTGAACAACTTTGCACACTGAGGAACAAGCTTCTCCAGCGCTGTGTTCAGTGATGACACACTATTGCAGCAGAGACCGCATAAATAAAGACACAGACAGCACGACACGTCTCTGTCTCCTCCGAGAGGTGATCTCTCAGCTGGAGTCGGCTTCAGGGCAGCTCACACAGTGATTCTGCTTTCCTGTGATTTTTCTCCAGTTTCCTTTCCCGGCCCTTTACAATCTACCTTAGCAAATAACCACCCTTGGACCTGCAGCCGAAGCTCATCAAGATAACCTGTGTGTTAGCTGGGCTTTGGGACTGCTGTAGTCCTGCTCAGTTGAGTTGGTAAAGTTGATAGGAAAATAATTTTGCTTTGGAGATAGGTTTTAAAGTACCTCCATGTTCCACTTTGAAAAGAAGTAAAAGGAGATGAAAAATCCAATACGCCATGGGCACCCTTCACCCAAAAGTTATCTAGGAGGGTGTATTTCTGGTAAGCTCAGGCAACAACCTTTCCTCTCTAGACTCCGAGGAGATGATTTCATATACACTAAAAAAATACTAATTTGAAGTCTCAAGAAACTGTTGCTCAAGAGGGTGGTTTCCACTTAAGTGGATGAACTGCTGTTCCAAAATTCCAGGATGAATTCTAGTCCTAAAATTAGTGCATACAATCTCTGGAGCCAGTAGAGCTGGATGTGATGCCTGACTCTGAAACTTAATGATTGTGATAATTTCCTAGGTTCTCTAAGCCAACGCTTCTTCATTTACAAGCTATTTTTTAATCAGTACATTTTTTTCTGTACACACAGAAAGTTTACAGTTATCATGGGGGAGGTAGATGCATGTACATAATACAGTATATTTCCTTTTTCTAAACGCTCTTCCTTCCTAGCTTCTCTAAATCCCCTTGTTGTGTTCTTTCTTATCAATATTATTAATCTTATCTCATGTTTATGTTATATAATACTTATATTTACTGACAACCTGGCTTTAATCAGAGTACCAACTCTACTTACTCATGAAGTTATTGTCAGGACCAAAAGGAGAATCATATTTATGATATGGTTGTACATTCATAGATATTTAAAACATACCAGTTTCCTTAATCTCCCAGTGACAACATGCTGACTTTTTTAGAATGGTTTCTTTCCCATAATGTTTCCAGAAAGATGGGGGTGCATCACCCGCCATCTTTCTTATGGGTTGTATAATGTTGAAGTGTCATCCAATCAGTGTAATCTGTGTCATATTACTCTCTTTAAGATCCACTACAATGGTTTGGATCAATTTGTGTGTGTGGTTACTCCAGGTAATGTGGTATTAACCTGCAGATGCCCATGAGTACCATCTACAGGGACCCTGCACAGAGGTTAACCAATGCAGAGGAAATTACTGTTTTCTATAACTTGTAAATAAATGAATCCAGACTAATGGATATATCATACTTCATAGTATAAAGAAAATTAATCCAGACTTAGTATGGTGGTACGTGCCTGTAACCTCTGCCCTGGGGAGGCTGGAGCATCATCAGCCTGGACTATATGAGGTCAAGACCAGCCTGAACTGCATAGTGAAGCCCTGTCTCAACCTGCTTACATGCAAAATAAAATAAAAAAAACTCTAAAATAAATGAAACTAGTTGCTCAGCACTTACTCGAAAAGTGAGCTATATAAACAGTTTAGCATGTAATTTCCAAAGCCTGGATTGTTGACCTCAAACCTAGTTCCATTCCTATTATTTATGAACACTAAGGTCTGGCCAGGGTGCTTGCATTTGTTCCTTATCTTATGGGCATGAATTCTGGAACCTACTTCACAGGCTTGCTACCTGACGTAGATCCCTCAGAACCGAGCATTAAGTAATCATTAGTGATCCCATTTGGGTCTTAAATCTACACCAGGATCCCATGAGTTGAAGACTGGATCTCAAGGCTTTGCCCCTATTGGAAGGGTAACAGAGCCTCTAGGATGTGAGTCCTACTGGAAGAAATGAGGTCATTGTGTCTGTGCCTCTAGTGGGTTTTGGGGGGGCCTGGCTGCTCTTCTGTCTCCTTTCCACTTCTCGGCAGCCACAAGGCAAGACATTTTGTTCTACTGGGTACTTTCCAGTGTGATATTCTGCCTTACTTCCAACTCAAGAGCACTGGGGCCAACAGACACAGGATTAAAATCCAATGAAATTGGATTTATTTCAGCCAAAATAAACTTTTGCTTTCTCTGTGTTGACTGTGTTGGGTGTTCTGTCCATGATGGAGCGATAATGACATTTACAAGTTATACTGGTTGAATATGCCTTATTTCAAATGTTTGAACAAAAACTCTTTCAGATTCATATTTTTTTGGGGGGGCATTGAAATATTTTTCCTGTGTCTAATGAAAGATTTCAGGTCTACTATGTAATTCACTCATATTTCAAATACTTGTGTGTGTTTCTGTACGTATGTTTGAATCTCCTCTTGGTGATTGAACACAGGACACTCTGAGCTACTGCTCTAGCTCTATTTATTTATTTAGTATGTTCATTTTAACAGGACCTTGCTAATCCGCTCAGGCTAGTTTGTAAGATGTGGCCCTATGGGTCTGGGAGCTGAGCAGCTAGAAATAAAAGTGTGCACCACCACACCTGGCACGAATACATTTTATACACATACACTGCAAGTGATTTTGTACGTTATTTTCAATGACTATAATTTGACTATTGCACATCCATCTTGTGACATCAAGGATCAGGTGTTCAGCTTCTGATGTCATGGGAATAGTTGAAAAATTTTATATTTTAAAGAACTTTACATTTGTGATATCTGGATTAGAGGTCCTCAATCTGTATAACAGTATTTTGTAATGATTAATGCATAAGACTTAGAATCTAGGGTAGGACTTTGGTTTCTAACCTTCCCCCCCCCCCCACTATGATTCTTTTACGAGAATGGATGATACCAAGTAGACCAAAAAGTACAAATCCAAGTCAGTGAAATCCCATAACCGGAAGAGCAATGAAATCAAAGCCACATTGCTAGATTCCAGGCCCGAGATCCTGGGAATCAACTGGATGGTGGCACGAGAACGTATTGATATGAGCAAAGCGCTTTCTCCGGCCATCACAGCTTACCTGGCTGCTCACTGGCAGCCTTTCAGAAACACACCATAAATCTCTCTCTGCTTCAGCATCACTGGCCTGGCCGCTTCCCTGGAGGGCTCATCTAGTCCTCACTTAACGAATTCCTCCGAGGGCAGACTGGCAGCACGGAGTGGCACAGACACCACCTTCAGTCACGGCATCATGCTCCAGCCCAGCTGTTCGCCTATTGCAGACATCTTGGAGCTCTGCATCACTGTCCCCGAGCAGCCTGGGGCACAGTGAGCGGCGTGGACTGAGACACGCAGTGGCTCTGGTCCATGTTTATTTCTCCTCTGCGAAAGCTGGCTCTTCCTACTGATATCTCTTTCCTTAGGGGCAAAAATCATTCGGGTAACATTTATACATATACATAAAAAGGGGTGATACCTGATTGATGAACCTCAAAGTGATCAACTCCTGAGCCTACTTGCCAGACCAAAAGTGAAACTCAAACTTTATCACGAGTGCAAACAGGAACCTTCGTGTTGCTTATTGACTCTGGTGATGTTGTGTACATATTTAGGCTACGGGGTGTTTAGGTCGGCAGTTATCTAATTCTCAAGACGCGTAGATGTACACGTTGCCATGGCGATCATGGGCCAATCTAAAACTCAGCTATATTCATCATAATATAGGTTGGAGGAGGGTGGACTTTGTTGGAGGTGCTTCTGCTGCCCCTGGCTGATGGTTGGGTTGGTCAGTCGTGTATGACATGTGTCATCTTCCTAGATCAGCAGCTAAGCGGAGCCTCATTCTTCCTCGGGGATTTCAAAGAGAAGTGAGATGATTTGCGAACAGGAAGCTTCATCGGACCAGGATGTAGTGTGGTATTACCAGTTTCAAGGCTAACTGGATGCCTGTATCTTGAGGTCCAGGATGGAGGATGAGAACTTAGAATGAACCTATGACAACAATGAGGATATAAGGGCTGGGGATTTAGCTCAAGTAGTACTGCATGAGCCTTGGACACACAAGGGCCAGAGTTCAATCCCCAGTACCACAAAAAAAGAAAAAATGGGGATATAGAAATGGGTGAGTGGGCTGGGGCTGGGGTTTTAGCACAAGTAGTACTGCACCTACCTTGGAAGTGCAAGGCCTGAGTTTGATCTCTGGCACAACACCAAATAAATAAATCTAAAAAAAAAATAAACAGGTAAGTAGTTGGATCAATATAGCTCTAATTATTTCAAGGGTTGTATAAGATATGTAACTAAAGTACTTGCTAACGTACTTGCTAAATAATAAGACATATGTAGATGCTACCTATTTGTAAAACTTAGCATTGCTGCAGTTTTTCTGACCAGTCTCTGGATAGAGTAGTATTCTGTATCTGTGTACAAATTACTTCAAAATTCAAAGCTTCTATTAATACCTTTATAAAGTGTTTGTTGGCCAAGGTTCTTATCTGTGAACCCTGCTGTAGAGTCTCTTTCCTGCTCATTCATGTGCCTGTCATGAGCCTCTCCCTTGCTGAGGCCTGCTCTCTGAATTCGGAGGTCAGCCACAGTTTTTCCCGGTTTTGTCCTTTACTTGTTCAAAGCAATAATTGCACCTTGAGTCCTTTACATGTATCCCATATCTCTCAACCCTCTTCTATTAACACTGGCAAAAGCTCTCTGTTGTTTTGGAATTACACTGAGGGTAACTCTGATAGTTTGAGATTATCTCTCCATTTTAAATTCAATACTATGGAAGTAAATAACTACAATGAAATGTAAATATTATAACAAGCATTGGAATAATATACCATTTTAACCACAGGTTCTGGGGAAGAGGAGGGGACAGGTCACCTTTTGGTGGTCATTAGAGAAATTCAGTCTGTCCTATTGATAATGAAATAAGAAGTTTAATTTTCCTTCAGCACCATAATATTGGAGAATATACTATATCTGAGCTGGAATCTGTTAGGTTTCTATATGGATATTTTGAGTTATATAATGCACTGATATTTCTAAAGCATTGAGCTTTCCCAAGACTCATAAAATCCAGCGCGCGCACACACACACACACACACACAGACACACACACACACACCTATGTGTGTGTATGTACATATTTAATCTTGTCAGTAAACCTGAATGATACAACCTGATATGATGTTTAAAACTCACTTGCATCAGTTTAATAATAAAATTTAAAATCAAATCTCAAAAGATTGTTGTTTTTTGGGAAAATTGCTTTGAACAAATTTCAAAAAAATTGAATCTAGCAATGTGAATTGAGAAACCTAAAATATCTTTATACATAAGGAAACAAACTTACATGTAGCTCACATAAAGAAATTAGTTGTCAAGATCAATGTGTATCAGCACAGTAATATAGCTGCCTTCCAAAGTAAAACAGAGAAAGGCTAAATTAAAGAAGGTCAATGCTGTGCTTCAGGTAGGGGGTAGCTCTGCTTTTGCTTGCTGCTAAAACATAGCTAGGATTTATTTAGCTCGTAGCCTTTAAAGAAGATTTGGACAAATACAGATGCATCAAGAAGAGGAAACTCATGTTCTGTGTGGTCTCCAAAGCCAAAATGAGTAAATTTAGTCTAAAGATTTGAGGCTCAGAGCACAAAGAAGAAATATGAATAGTACCAGTAGATAAAGCGGATGGATGAGTCAGTAAAACAACTATTTCAAAACTGGGGCAGATTCCATAACAGTTTCTTAATAGTTACAGGTTCATCCTTGGATCAAAAAGTTCTGGAGCTAAAGGTTGGGATTTAGTGTATATTATTATGAATTTACTCAATGCTACTGAATTAGAGTGTCTTTAAAGGTGGGCTTGTTTATGCAATAAGAAAATTGAAGAGATGAAATGATTAAGTGGCAAGTTTGATGCTATGTATGTTTTATCACAATTGAAATAAATCTGACAATTGAAACAATGCTTCTCAAACCTAATGGGCCATTAAAATCACATAAAGGGACTTGCTGAAAATAAATGATAGACAGATTACCCTGGATATTTCAATTCAGAAAATCTAGAGTGATGCTTGATAACTTATCTATTTAACAGAAATTTATTGAGCACCTAATTTGCTTCCAGCACTTCACTGTCACTGAACTGGAGCAAGGGCCAACATTTGGGAACCATTAATCTCAAAGCTTAAGTTTCTGATTGACACAGGTATTCATGCCATGCCCTGGAGATGTAATTCCAGATTATAGAACAAGTGAGCCTACTGGATTCATTTATTCCATGTCCAATTCTCAAGATTATTTGAATTTATAACAGCACAAGAAATCAATCACAGGTTTATTGTGTGTCTTGACTCCAGTAAGAAAATGAAATGTTCTGAACACAGAAAACTTAGATTCCTAGATACATATGGACTTCTAATGTTGAATGACAAAGATATAAAAATGCTAAACACAAATATCGATCTGTGAAATTAAAAATAAAATTAAAAACCTATCAACAAATGAAAGTGCAGGTCTGATGGCTTTACCGCTGAATTTTACAAAACCTTTAGAGAAGAGTTGATGCCAGTACTTCTCAAACTCTTTAATGAAATTGAAAGGGAAACAATACTCCCAAATTCATTCTTGTAAGTAAAGATTATTTTCATTGCTAAAGGAGAAAGACCCAACCAAAACAGAACTAAAGGCCAAGATGTGAAAATCCCCAATAAGATATTGGCAAATAGAATACAGAAGATAATCAAGAAGATCATACACCTGGACATACTGAATTCATCTCAGAGATGCAAAGATGGTTCAACATATGTAAATCAGTAAGTATAATACATTGTATTAATAGACTCAAGGACAAAAACCATATGGTCATCTCAATAGAGGCAGAAAAAAGTTCAACAAAATCCAACATCCATTCATGATCAAAGCCATACAGAAAATTGGAATACATGGACTTTATCTCAAACTAATGAAAGCTACTCAGGAGAAACCAATAGCCAGCGTCATATTAAATGGTCAAAAACTGAAACTTTCATACCAAAATCAGGAATAAGACAAAGATGCCAGTATCACCACTCCTGTTCGATATAGTTTTGGAAACATTAACCCACAGCAATTAGGCAAGAGAAAGAAATGAAAAGAATAAAGAGAGGTAAGGAAGAAGTTAAGCTGTCATTATTTGCTGATGACATGATACTCTATATAGAAGATCCTAAAATCCTCAATCAAAAGACTGCTAGATTTATTTGCCACATTTAGTAGCATAGGGGAATACAAGATCAACATTCAAAAATCAATAGCCTTTCCTGGGTATGGTGGCTCATGTCTGTAAGCCAAGAACTTTGGAGGCAGAGGACAGGTAGACTGCTGAGTTTAAGGCTTGTCTGGGTTACCTAGTGAGCTCAGGGCCAGCCTGAGCTACAAAGCAGGACTCTGTCTTAAAAAACAAAAACAAAACAATAGTCTTTGTATATGTCGTCAACAGATATATTGAAAAAGAAATCAGGGAATCAATTCCTGTCACAATATACCCCCCCAAAATGAAATACCTAACAATTGAAGTGAAAGACCTGTACCCTGAAAACCACAGCATTCTGAAAAAGGAAGATTAAAGAGACTATCAGAAAAATGGAAAGATATTCCTTGTTCATGGATGGGAAGAACCAACATAATCAAAATGGTTGTATTCCCCAAACTGCAATATAAATTCAATGTAATCCTGGTTGAAATCCCCACAGCATATTTTGCAAAGGAAAATAAAATATTTCAAAAATTCATCTGGAACCATAAGAGACCGAGAATCACAAAAGCAATTCTAGACAACGAGGACAGGGCAGAGGGTATCACAATCCCCAAATATGAAAGTATACTACCTAGCCACTGCGTTAAAAAGAGCATGGTAGTGGTGAAGAAACAGACCCAAGGATAAGTGGAACAGACTAAAAGATCCAGAAACAGCTCCAGATATACACCTCACCTTCAACAAAGGGGGCGAACACCCTCAATGGAGGCTACAGCCTTTTTAACAAATGGTGCTGGAAAAACTTGGCTTTAACTTGCCAAAGACTAAAGCTAGATCTACCCCTTTCTTCATGCACTAAAATAAAATCAAAATGCATTACAGGCCTAAATATTAAAACAGAAACACTAAACCTGCTTCAAAACAGGGTAGGTAGAACTCTCAGAGACACTGGCATAGGGAAAGACTTTTTGAACCAACCCTCAGCACCATGGGAACTAGTAGAAGGGATCAACAACTGGGATCTCATCTTATTAAAAAGCTTCTGCACATTAGAAGAAACCACCAGCAGAGAGAAAAAGCAACCGACAATAAGGGAAAATTTTTACCACTTGTTTCTGAGGCAAACGGCTGTTATCTAGAGTATATAAAGGACTTTAAAAAAATCAGCCCCTCAAAATTTAAAGACTCAGGAGTTCAATTCCAGTACCACCTACCACAATGGCAGGCATGGTGGCTCATGCCCATAATTCCAGTAATCAGTACCACACACCACAATGCCTGATGTTGTGACTCACACCTATGATCCCAGAACTGAGGAGGCAGAGACAGGAGGATTGCTGAATTCAAGGCTTGCCTGGGCTACATAGTGAGCTCAGGACCAGCCTGAACTACAAAGCAAGACCCTGTCTCAAAACAAACAAACAACCTAAAATAAATGTAAAGCCCCTTTTCATGAAAAGATATTTTTCAGATGAAGAAGCAAAGCTTTTAAGAAACATAGGAAGAAAGGTTTAATATTGCTGGTCATTTGAGAGATACAGATGAAAACAACACTCAATTTACATCTTACTCCACAAAGAATGGCTGTTATATGGAAAGTAACCAATAACAAATGCTGGTGGAGGTGCAGGGCAGAAAGGAGCCCTTTTCCACTGTTAGAGGGAATGTAGCCGGGTGCAAGCACTGTGGAGATTCCTTAAAAATCTAGGACTTGGGGGCGGAGATTTAGCTCACTGTTCTGGTGCCTGCCTAGCAAATGCAAGGTCCTGAGTTCAATCCCCTGTAACCACACACAACAATACCGGGTGTAGTGACTGACTCACACCCACCATAGCAATCAGTACCACATACCACAGAGCTGGGGGTGGTGGTTCATGCCTGTAATCCCAGCACTCGGGAGGCAGAAGCAGGAGGACTGCTGAGTTCAAGGCTTGCCTGGGCTACACAGTGAGCTCGGGGCCAGCCTGAACTACAAAGTGACACCCTGTCTAAAAGAAAAAAAAAACAAAAACAAAAACAAAAAACAAACATCTAGGACTTGAGGTCCCATTCGACCCAGCTGTTACCCTGCTAGGCATATATAGGAAAGAATGAAAAGATTTATATCATAACTACATCTGTCCACCCATGTTGATAGCAGCTCAGTTCGTGAGAGCTAAAACAGTCCATATACTGATCAATGGGAAACCGGTTAAAGAAGATGTGGGGATTTTTGTATATAAAATGGAATATTGCTTTGCAATAAAGAATGATGCATTTGAGTCATTTATATTCAATTGCATGTACTTTGAGGATGTACTTATAAGTGGAATAAATAGGACTGAGATATGTAAATACCATTTATTTTCTCTGATATGAGAAACTGAAGGTGTAAATGAGTTCCAAAATGTATGATAGGTAGTGTGAAATAGGAAGAAAATGTTCAAAAGGGAAAGAGAAAATGGAGGGTTGGGTAAGTTAAGAAGGGAAAGAAAAACTTTGATGGTTAAAAAATTTAAAAAAGAAAGTTTTTACATATACAGGGCCTGGGGATTATAAGGAAGGCAGGGAATGGGAAAAAGTGAGAATCAATACATATCCTGTACTGGTACAAACTCTTAATTTTGAATGTGACTCTAATGTATATCAATCAAATCAATAACAATTTTAGTGACAACCACCAGGTGTAGTGGCACAAGTCTGCAATTGTAGCACTTAGGAGGCCAAGCAAGTGAATTTCCACACAGCAAAGTCAATCTAAACTACACAGCAAGACTCTGTCTCAAAAAAAACCCAAAATAAAATAATAAAAGTCCATCAAAAATATGAAATCTTTGACAAATCCATTCCCCAGTGAGGTTCCTGTGTAGTATTGTGCACGCCTGTACACTGAAACCAAAATACTGATGGATAAAAGTCACAGAATAAATGACCTACAAAGAACCTTCAGAAATAATCTGGCCTATCTCCCCAAAGAGGAGGATATCTAACCAATTTAACATAAAACATCTATCCTCCAATTTTATGACAATTATTATTGTAGTATTTTGTTCAATGCTGGTTTAATATATATATATCTTTTTAGATTTGTGGTTCCCAAGTTCAGAGCATAAAATATAATTCAGCTTACAAACTGAAAAGAGAAAAAAAATGTTTTTTCTTTTCTTCTTTGTGCAAATAATATCATGCCCAAATTGATCTGAAATTTCAGAGGAAACATATGTGTTGATTTCCCATACTTTCCATTTGTAATTCCTCAATGATTAATGAGAGACACTAAATGATTAGTATAGTGTGATGATTTAGACCAGGGGGCAGTTATGAGAGTTCAAATCCTAGTACTAGCTCTTACTGCATGTGCCAATGGGAACATCTGATTTTGTCTTCTCTGAAATAGACATAAAATGCAGAACAAAGACCTCCTTCCAGCCTCTGAGAATGGGAATGTGGTATAGATGTTGCATTAACCTATGTTAGGGCCAAAGATGTGAGTTTTCATAATCCACCACTGTAGGCATCACCGTGAGCTTCTGTGTGATGTTCTGCATTTTGCCAAGTTATTGGCAACTAAATTCTCCAACAGTTGCTGGAAAGATTTCAGGCCTGAAACCAGAAGAGAGATCTGAGAGGTATGAGGCCTGTGTATATGGTGATACATGACTCTTCTCAATATGTTTCTTTATACAGTAAAGGGGAGAATATCTTGGGTGTTTGCATCAATTACATTTGTAATACTTTAGAGTATTAAAATTTAAACACAAATAATATGAAGTATTGCTATTATTACCACTTTTACTGTAGCAAACTTTACTTCAGATTTAAACTCTTTGGTATTTTTATAATTCAGCATTGTAGTCATCTGCACTTGTTCTAGAGCACAGGATTAAGACTGTAGGGGAAGCATCTTTGATGAAGCTCTAAAGAGTGATACCCAAGGATCTCTCTTTTGTCTCCTGTGAGATTTTGTACTGCACCAGGTGAAGTCTACAAGGTTGTGGATGAGCCTTAACTTACAACATGGGTTTACAAGAATAGTCCCACTCACTCCATTTACCCCAGCACCTCGGTTCACGGGTGGAATGATTGGTAGTATTATCTTTCAGCTGACCTGAATAGTCCTGGCCCCAGGCATGTTGACAATATACTCTCCCCTGCTTTTCACCAATGTACTGAGCAGTCAGTCTTTACTGAGTATTCACCATATTCTGGATGATGTAGACACATAAATGAGAGAGAGAAGAATTATAGGCACAAACTCATATATCCTTGTGGGTTCTGAGGCCCACTGAGAAATAAAGGTGATTGTATAATATTATAGAGAAATATAAATTTTGTGGTTAGAAGAAATGGAATTTAGAAACACTGAAGGTCATGATTAAGTTTGTTCTTGGGGAATCACAGGTAATGTCTCAGAGATGAAATGAACACATTTTGGAAGAGAAAAACAGAAGAAAGACTTATCTTCTAAGTTATACTTTGGTCTTGAACATTTTCCTAAAGGGCAAATTGAGAGAGAAAAGTGTTTCAAATGGGAAAATTAAATTGTTTTTCTTCATTTATACCTTTATCTCATACCTGACACTTGAAATGTTTCATATCTAGCCCTGCCTATTTACAACCCTTCTACTTAAAGTCCATCTTCTTGTGATAATTTCACCTATGTTATCTTCCTCTACTTTGATTTAACATTTTTAAAAATTTTTCATTTTATTTACTAGATGTGTATCTTTTCTGGATAAGATTTACTTGGAAGTCATTGAGTGCAATGGTCATAGCTTGTAGCAGATTTTGCATGGAGGAGGATTCCTGTTATCCACAAACCTACAAGCATCTCTCTCTCTCTCTCTCTCTCTCTCTCTCTCTCTCTCTCTCTCTCTCACACACACACACACACACAATGTACTTATTGTTTCTTAAGTTCATGGAGGGCGCATAGTAGAATTGAATCCTCTTTCTCTTTTCAAGGCCTTCTACCAATGTGAGTTATATAGACATGTACAAAAATAGAGAGGTTGCATCTTTCAAAATAAAGGCTTCATTATTATTCAAGTAAAGTGAGATCAACTGGCCAGGAAATAATTGATGTTGAACAGATGTTCTTTGACTCACAGTTCTCAAGAGGAGGAAGCAAGCTTTATAGTGCAGGGCTATGTGAAGAAGTGCCTGGGTCAGTACATAGGCAGAGTGTTCCCCAGTGTGGTGACCGGAGGAAGCTGACTAAACAGTTTGGGAAGGGCTCATTTGAAATATTTCCCTGGACTCGGGGTATACAGGTTGCCCTGAGTTGTCTGAACCATGTTGTTGGGGTGATTTAGATGAAGGAAGGCTGACTTGATATGTATTGGGCTTGTATTTGTTGTTGTTGTTGTTGTTGTTGTGTATGTGTTTGAATGTGTGTTGTTAGATTATGTATGACATCTGTGCTCTGAGGTGAATTGCTTACTATTCCTAAAAAATAGTGTGCAAGGGAGGCATGTTTTTTTTTTTTCTAAATCAATAAAGACTTACAAGAAAAAGTCAGGGGGGGAAAAAAAGACCAGCAGAAAACTTCTGCTTCTGTTTGGGGAGGGTGTATCATAAGAGATAAAGGATAGGCCTGAAGCTTGGTTTCAGTCATTGTACTGACACTGAACAACAGAGTGGCTTAGCACACAGCACCTTTCCTCGCTGAGTATCAGTTTCTTAACAGGGCAGACAAGGTCTCTGGCTTCCTAACTATACACTGCACAGTCACAGGAGAGGCAATCAAGAAAGCCAAAGAGGGCCAGCCAAAAAGAATGGCTGTTGGAGCTTTTGCTGTAGCTTTGGTCCAATTAACAGTGCCTTTATCCTTTGTACACACTGAAGAGAAATATTCCCAGTGTGATTAAGTGCAGGTATTCTCTGATTGTGTAGTGAAGCTTCAAGTGTGAGAACAACTTGCAAAAGACACAGATCATCCTCTTTTCTTTTCCCTTTCCCTTTTCCTTCTCTTAACTGTTTTAGGACATTATCCTGGGATCTGGGATATCTAGGCTTGGAGCAGATGGCCAGAAATAACCCAGATCCCCTACAGTGTTTGCGGCAAGTTCCAAGAGTGTCCTTGTGGTAAAACCACCAAATGTTGCAATTTGTGTTGCTGCAAAGGATTCTCAATGTCCTCTCCTGCATCTGTCTCTCATTACAGCTCCTAACTTAACTGCCTTCCACCGTGGACATCTTTCTGCCAGTTGTAGCCCCCAGACTGCACATTCATGCACTGGAAAGCAACAGCAGTCTCATTCCCAGAGATTTGACCAGGAGACTGGGCTGCTAGGCGTCCAGAGCAATGGACCAATTACCAAACCATTATCTCTATTTTTGTCTGCAGCATCTTTGAAACCTCTCCCCCTCACCATCCCTGAGTTAGATGCCTCAGTTCACACCTCACTGATTCTCATCTGCCCCTTTTCAGTAGCTTCCAATGGTTCTCTCCACTTCCAATACCACTCTTCTCCAGAACATCATGCATATACTAGCAACTGAATGATGGTTTTATAAAA
>PVIC010038899.1:0-17294 GCA_004025085.1 Thryonomys swinderianus
TTCCTGACAGGGCCTCTTTTAGTAGTTTAGGTTAGCCCCAGCCCTCGAATTTAGCAATCCTCCTGCCTCACCCTCCTGAGAGCTGGGATTGTAGGCATGAACTGCCACATCCAGCATAGTAGGTACTTTCTTTTGCTAAGTTTTTATACATTTTTTAATATGGACATCTTTGCACACTGTATATACTAGAATGATTTCTTATTTCCTTAAGTAGGATAAATTAAAACATTGAAAATAATTTATTAAAAATTACACATAAGCTTATCCAAGCTTTAACTTATGTTTCAAATAGTAGGATCTATTAATATTTCATATACTCAATTATGACCACTAGAGAAATCTTAGAAAAGATGTTTGATTTGGAAAATAAAAACCAATAATTAAAAAAATTCAAAATTAAAATATAGCAGACAGGACCAGGATAAATTTTAGTTTAGAATAATGAGGGAAAATTTGATGAATAAAAAACATTTCATTAAACTAATTGCTGACTATTAAAAATTGATGTTTTGGTACATTTTTATATTTTATGTACTTGTATATATTATATTATATATTTTATGTATACATTCAACATTGAGGGTTTGTACATGACACGTCTTGATTTTTCCCATTCTCCATCCTCCCTACAACCGCCCATCCCTTGTATACATAAACTTTGCTTCCTCTCCATCCTCCCTACAACCGCCCATCCCCTGTATACATAAACTTTGGTTCCTATTTTTAAACCATAATCCCCCCCTTTTTTTTTTAGTTTTCTTGAAACAGGATCTCACGTTTGTAGTTCATGCTGGCCCTGAACTCACTATGTAGCCCAGACTGGCCTCGAGCTCAGCAATCCCCCTGCCTCTGCCTCCAAGTGCTGAAATTACAGATGTGAGTCATTGTGCCTGGCAGTGTAATATGTGGTACTGGGGATCGAACTCAGGATCTTGTGCTTGCCAGGCAGATGCCAGAACTACTGAGCTGAATCCCCAAGGCTATCTTTCCCTTCTTTACTTCCCCTACACCCCCTTTTCCCTTTTACTTTTGAACATTTTCTTCGTATTTCACAATATCTGCCATACATTTTAGAACTCATTTAAACCTTCAGTTTCTTATACCAGAGAAATGATGCAATATTTATACATTTGTGTCCCATTTATTTCACTTATGAGTATGTCCTCAAGGTGCATCCATTTGAGTATAAAATGACTCAAATTTGTCATTCATTATAGCTGAGTAATACCCCATTTTATAAAAAACCTCACATCTTTATCCAGTCTCCTGTTGATGGGCATTTGGGTTGTTTCCAAGATTTAACTATCACAAACTGACCTGTTATAAACATAGGTGCACATATGTCACTGTGATATGAATCTTCTAATTCTTTCATATATGTACCTAGCAGGAAATTGCTAACTTTTAACAGAGAGCTTTACTGCCTTGAATAAAAATTCACTGTCCTTTAGGAACATACAATATAGATTTATAAAGTAGTGGTAGTATAAGACTAGAGATGTTCAGTATTAGGAAACCAGTATTGTGAGTTGTAACACAGACTATTTTGTGGGTTGGGTGGAACTAAGTTATTAAAATAGTTCAGAGGAGGAAGCAGTCTATTTTAAATAGGTTAATTTTAGCAAACTTCTTTTATTCCAGTCATTCTTTTATAGACTTCATTCTCAGATTGACATTTTGTTCTAGTTCATGGGGTTGTATCTTGTACAGAACATTGTGTAATTTAAAGGAACTGCTGTGTTTCATCCTGTTTTTTTTCCTGCCATCAAAGATAGGTGAGTATAAGTGGTAAGTTATATTTTTCTTAAAATGTTGCTGTCTTTATGTTTATATTTTGAAATGTCTTCCTTTTTGATGCTTTTTCCAATTAAATTAGTTTAATCATCTGTAATAAAAGTAAGGTAAATTATTTCTCATTTTTCAGGTTGAACTTATATACCAACAAAATAATATAACAGTATTGGAAGATACAATAAAAAGGCTTAGATCTGTAAGTACATTTTTCTATGTTAACACATAGATCTGTGTTAAGGAATCATATTTGTGTGTGTGTGTGTGTGTGTGTGTGTGTGCACATACATGCACTACTTTTTTCCTAGAGAGAGAAAACAATTTTTGGTTTGTTTTATTAATGCCTTTAGTGGTTCTTGATTTAAAATGATGACTGAACATTTTAATTCTCAAAATATAAGGTGCAGTTGTCTGCATATTAAATTTCATTGATCTTAGTAATTAATTTTTTTTTTTTTTGAGACAGGGTCTCACTTTTTGTAGTTCAGGCTGGCTCTGAGCTCACTATGTAGTCCAGGCAAGCCTTGAACTCAGCAATCCTCCTGTCTCTGCCTCCGGAGTGCTGGGATGACAGGCGTGAGCCACCACGCCCCGGCACTGTGGTATGCGTTATTGATTGTTGGTGGGCGTGAGTCTCCACGCCCAGCATTGTATGTGGTTACCGGGATCGAACTCAAGACCTTGTGCTTGTGAGGCAGGCGCTGGAACCACTAAGCTAACCCTCTGACCCAGTAATTAATATTTTTAATCATAAGTTTTATCTAATTCCAAGTTGTTTTATTTATGAAATGAAAACTGCTGTTTGAATTTTTTTTTTTGTTTTTTTTGAGACAGGGTCTCACTTTGTAGTTCAGGCTGGCCCTGAGCTCACTATGGTGCCCAGGCAAGCCGCCGCGAACTCAGCAATCCTCCTGTCTCTGCCTCCCAAGTGCTGGGATGACAGGCGTGAGCCACCACGTCCGGCATTGTGGTATGCGGTGTTGATTGCTGGTGGGCATGTCTCCACGCCCAACATTATATGTGGTTACTGGGGATCGAACTCAGGACCTTGTGCTTGCGAGGCAGGCGCCGGAACCACTGAGCTAACCCTCCGGCCCTGAATTTTTTTTTTTTTGAGACAGGGTCTTGCTTTGTAGTTCAGGCTGGCCTGAGTTCACTATGTAGCTCAGGTAAGCCTGGAACTCAGCAATCCTCCTGCCTCTGCCTCCCAAGTGCTGGGATTACAGGTTTAAGCCACCAAGCCCAAAATTTGTGGTATGTGATACTGATTGCCAATGGGTGTGAGCCACTACTCCCAGTATTGTTGTATGTGGTTACCGGGGATTGAACCTGCGCTTGCCAGGCAGGTGCTGGAACCACTGAACTAAATATCCAGCCCTGTTTAAATATTTTGATCTTAAAATATTTAAAATACTCTGAAAAATGTAATTTTCTTCCAATAAACTGATAAATGTAAAAAATGTTTGAAAATTGTAAAATGAGTTTTCCTAAATATATTAAAATGAATAGGACTCCATGCACTTGAAAGTATGGAATATCAAGCATCCATTTAATTTATTAATTCATTGAACAATTATTGAAGAAAACTTATATACTGTAACAGATGTTTTAATGGTAGCATATAAGTTTTTCTACAGCAAGTTAATTCCTTTTATAACACTATTAATTATGAGGTGAGTTAATTCCTTTATGAGGCTTAGGTCTGGGCACAATTATGGCATCTAAAATTTTTTAAAACCATTTTTCTTCAATCATTTTTCTTTAAAATTATTGAATAAATTTAGGGATTCAAGAAAAAACATCACAGAAACTGTAAAATATAAAAGCATCTGATTGTTCTTTTAAAACTATCCACAAGTAAGTCTTAAATATTCTATTTTTAAAATACCAAATTTAATGTTAAGGATCCTATATTTTTTTTCTGGAAAAAGATGTTAGCTTGAAATAATGGTCTATTTTTTTCTTCCTTGACAAGATAATTTTAGAGACTGAAAAAGCACAGAATCAATCTCCTTCTAGACTTGATTCCTTTGTCAAGACTTTAGAAGCAGACAGAGATTACTATAAAAGTGAAGCTCAACATTTGAGAAAAATGCTCAGAAATAGATCTAAAAGCCCAAGGCGCCCATCTCCATCCCGGGTAAGTTTGAAAAATTGGAAATATTTTGAAGTTTGTTGGTCAAACACTGACTTTTATACTTTGACTTACCTATTGTGGAAATAATTCATTTTTTGTTAATTGAATTCTTGTTTATCTTTTTTTTTGAGACAGGTCTTACTTTGTAGTTCAGGCTGGCCTTAGTTTACTATGTATCCCAGGCAAGCCTCAAACTCAGCAGTCATCGTGCCTCTGCCTCCCAAGTGCTGGGATTACAGGCGTGAGCCACCACACCTGGCTGTTAATTGAATTCTTTTTTTTTTTTCCTAGACAGAGTCTCACTTTGTAGTTCTGGCTGGCCCTCAGCTCACTATGTAGCCTAGGCAAGCTTCGAACTCAGCAATCCTCCTGTCTCTGCCTCCCGAGTGCTGGGATGACAGGCATGAGCCACCACACCCGGCACTGTGGTATGTGGTATTGATGGTTGGTGGGCATGAGTCTCCACGCCCAGCATTGTATGTGGTTACTGGGGATCAAACTCAGGGCCTTGCACTTGTGAGGCAGGCGCTGGAACCACTGAGCTAACCCTCCGGCCCTGTTGATTGAATTTTTTTTTTTTTTTGAGACGGGGTCTCACTTTGTAATTCAGGCTGGCCCTCAGCTCACTATGTAGCCCAGGCAAGCCTCGAACTCAGCAATCCTCCTGCCTCTGCCTCCCAAGTGCTGGGATTACAGGCGTGAGCCACCACACCCAGCACTGTGGTATGTGGTATTGATTGCTGGTGGGTGTGAGTCACCACTTCCAGCATTGTATGTGTTTACTGGGATCGAACTCAGGACCTTGCACTTGTGAGGCAGGCACCTGAACCACTGAGCTAAATCTCCGGCCCTTTTAATTGAATTCTTTATTGGCACATTTTATATACACATCACAATCACGCTCAACATTGGGAATTTGTACCAGTATATTACATGAGTCAATTCTAATTTTTATCCATTTCTTTACTCACCCTACCATCCCCCACCCCTATATACATATGCTTTCTTTCTTTTTTTTAAGATTATGTTTTTTCTTTCCTCTTATTACTTTTCCCTACCCCTTTCTCTTAGAGTATTTCCTGTTTCACAAAATCTATCATACATTCTAGAAATCATTTACATCTTCAGATTCTCATACCAGAGAAATATGGTATTTGCATATCTGTGACCTATTTATTTCATGTATAAGTGTGTCCTGAATGTATGTTCATTTGATTATAAGTGACTCAAACTTATCATTCTTTATGTCAGTAATACTTCATTTTATAGAAAAACCACATCTTTATCCAGTCTCCAGTCGATGAGCATTTGGTTGTTTCCAAAATTGAACTATCACAAACTGAGCTGCTATGAACATGGGTGCACATATATTGCTATGATATAATTCTTTTAATTCTTTCATGTATGTTCCTAGCAGGGGAGTAGCAGGGTCAAATTGGGCCTTTAATCCTAGTTTTTTGAGGAATCTCCATACTGATCTCACAATGGTTGTACCAGTCTACCTTCCTGCCAACAGTGGACAAGGATTCCTTCCTCCCAGCAGTCTTGCCAGGATTTATTGCTGGTTAATTTCACATAGCAGCCATTCTTTGTGGAGTGAGATGAAATCTTAATGTTGTTTTCATCTGCATCTCTCGAATGACCAGGGATGTTGAGCATTTCTTTATGTGCTTGTTGGCTGTTTTCACTTCATCCTCTGAAAGGTGTCTGTTCGACTACCCATTTCTGAATTGGGTGTTTAAATTTGGGGGGGGGCTGATTTTTTTTTAAAGCTCATTATATATCTAGATAGTAGCCCTTTGTCTGAGAAACAACTAGTAAAGATTTTTTCCCATGTTGTTGTCTGTCTTTTTGCTCTGCCAGTGGTTTCTTTTACTGGGCAGAAGCTTTTTAATAGGATGAGATCCCATTTGTTGATTCCTTCTGCTAGTTCTCATGCTATAGAGGTTTTGTTCGTAAAATCTTTCCTTAAGCCAATGTCTCCAGGAGTTTTACCTAACCTGTTTTGCAGCAGGTTTAGTGTTTCTGTTTTAATGTTTAAGTCTCTAATCCACTTTGATTTTAGTTTCAAACATGGTAACAGAGGTAGGTCTTGCTTTAGTCTTTGGCAGACTAAAGCCTAGTTTTTTCCAGCACCATTAAAGAGGCTGTCTTTCCTCCATTGAGAATATTTGGTTCTTTTGTCAAGATAAGGTGCCTTAGTGTATCTGGATTTGTTTCTGGGTCTTCAAATATAAGGAAATAATTCATCTTGTTTTTGTTTTTTGAGACAGGGTCTCGCTTTGTGGTTCAGGCTGGCTCTGAGCTCACTATGTAGCTTAGGCAAGCTTCAAACTCAGCAATCCTTCCATCTCTGCCTCCCAAGTGCTGGGATTACAGGCGTGAGCCATCACGCCCGGCAGGAAATAATTCATTTTGATAAGCATGAGTTGCTGTATCAAAGAGGTTGTGGGACAGAGGTCCTTTTGATGCCACAGTGGCTAAGAATATTGGTTCTTTAACTGTAGTGTAGATACACAGTGGAGTACTGTATTATGAAGCCATAAAGAAGAGATTAAAAAAGAAGAGCAAAATTATGTCATTTATAGGTAAATGGATAGAACTGGAAATCATCATGTTAATTGAAACAAGCCAGTCTCAGAGAGACAAGTGTTGCACGTTTTCCCTAATTCATAGAATCAAAAGTGATGACATCAAAGCAGGAAGAGCCTATTACCAGACAAGAAGGAAATAAGGGAGAAAAGGGAGGTGTGGGAGAATGGCAAATATTAATTATATCATTAAGAAATCATGATGTTGATATGAATTTATTGTAGGTGTCTACTATAGTTAAGAGAAAAGCAAGTTTCAAAAGTTTACATAGCACTGCCAAGTTTTGTTTTTCAAAAATGCATTTATATAGGGAGGTATGCAGAAATTTAGAAATATGGTCATTTATCTGTTTTAACTGTCTGGGAGTGACATGCTAAACATGTTTTTCTTTCTGTTGGAGTGGTTTTCGACTTGCGCTGCTATAAAATACTTCTAAATGGAAATTAAGATTACTATGAGTATATGAGGTGATGAGTATGTTACAGCCTTAGTCAACTTTCTTTTTCACTGATATACAGTACCTGACACCCACAGTTTAAAGGAAGAGAGGTTTGTTTTGGTGACATTTCATTCCATAGTTGGCTGGCTCCAAGGCAGCACAGTATGGCTCAGGGCCTGGTCGAGGAGAGCTGTTCACACATGACACTCAGGAAGCTGACAGAAGTGAGGGGAGCAGCCTGGAAGGGAGATAAACCCTTCAGGTCACACCCCAGCCACTGCATTTTCTGTCCAGCAGTCTCCTAACAGCACAGTCCAGTCACCTTCCAAAGCTTCTGCCTACAATCACATGAGGCTTTAGGAGGACACCTAGACCTAGATCTAAAATATAACAGTTTATAGTAATCACTTTACAATGTATATGTACCTCCAAATACCATGGTATGCTCCTTAAGTGTATGTTATTTCATCTGTCAGTTAACACTCCATTAAGAAGAAAGGGACATGCTCCTTTAAAAAGAGGAACAGGGGCCAGAGATTTAGCTCAGTGGTTCTGGCGCCTGCTTAGCAAGCACAAGGTCCCTGGTTCACTCCCTGGTAACCACATACAATAATACCAGGTGTGGTGACTCACGCCCACCAGCAGTCAGTACCACATACCACAAATGCCAGACATGGTTGTTCATGCCTGTAACCCCAGCATTCGGGAGGCAGAGGCAGGAGGATTGCTGAGTTCCAAGCTTGCCTGGGCTGCATAGTGAGCTCAGGGCCAGTCTGAACTACAAAGTGAGACCCTATCTCAAAAAAAAAAAAAAAAAATAGGAGCCAGGATGTAATTCAGTGCAAGGTCCTGAGTTCAATCCTTGGTACCTCTAAATAAACAAACAATAAACAAACACATAAATGAATGAATGAATGAATGAATGAATGTTCTTTATTCCTAGCATATGTAGTATTTAGGTGATAATCAGACAAATTTGGAGCAATTTAGGGATAAAGCTATAATAATAAGATGATTTTATTATTTATTCTTTTTTTTTTGGTGGTACCAGGGATCAAACTCAGGCCCTTGTGCATCCAGGTTAGGTGCGGTACCACTTGAGCTAAATCCCCAGCCCTTATTATTTATTCTTTTTTTTTTTTTTTGCTTTTTGAGGCAGGGTCTCGCTTTGTAGTTCAGGCTGGCCCTGAGCTCACTATGTAGCCCAGGCAAGCTGCTACAAACTCAGCAATCCTCCTGTCTCTGCCTCCCGAGTGCTGGGATTACAGGCGTGAGCCACTATGCCTGGCACTGTGCTATGTGGTATTGATTGCTGGTGGGCATGAGTCACCATGCTCAGCATTCTATGTGGTTACCGGGATCAAACTCAGGACCTTGCGCTTGTGAGGCAGGTGCCGGAACCACTGAGCTAAATCTCCAGCCCATCTTATTATTTATTTTTAATGACTCCTTTTTATTATGTAGTCATGTTTAAGTAGAGATCATATACTACCACCATTATCAACTTTTAAAAATACCATATGTTGAAAAGGAAGTTTTCACATTTCTAATATAATGCTTTTAGGGTGCAAACTGTGATGCAGAACTTTTGAAGTCAACAAGAGATCGTGAAGAACTTAAATGCATGCTGGAAAAATATGAGCGTCATTTGGCAGAAATTCAGAGTAATGTCAAAGTTCTTACATCCGAGAGAGATAATATCTTCCTTCTTTATGAACAGGTAAGTTGTTTATTCTTTATGCATAAACAAATAATGTCATTTACTTATAGATGTATATATTCTTGGCTTATAGATCTATAAAATAAGGAGGCAGTCTCACTTTGTTCTGTGAACTCACATAATTTGTTGGTCTCAACTTTAATGGTAGAGGCTATTAACTGACCCTAATTAGAAATTTAGATTTTGTCTTAGAAGTGGTGGGAAGTTTATTATTATTATTATTATTTTGAGACAGGGTCTCATTTTGTAGTTCAGGCTGGTCCTGAGCTCATTATGTAGCCCAGGCAAGCCTCAAACTCAGCAGTCTTCTGAGTGCTGGGATTACAGGCATGAGCCACCATGCCTGGCATTGTGGTGTGTGGTATGTGGGACTGATTGCTGTTGGACGTGAGCCACCATGCCTGGTATTATTGTATGTGGTACTGGAAATCCAACCAGGGACCTTGTGCTTGCTAGGCAGGTGCCAGAACCACTGAGCTACTTCTCTGGCCCAGTTTATTATTTTTTAAAGCAGGAGAAATAGGACCAAAGTAGAATTTATAGTTTTAATCCAGTAGCAACTTTTTATTATCTCATGCAATCTTCATATATTATTCTTACACAACAGTTACTCCTTCAGGAGATGAGAGGAGGGAAGAGACCATGGGTTCTTTGGAAAGCCTGGCCCAGATGTCTGTGCGTGAGACTTTGGGGGACTGTTGAGGGTGCCATCTTAGGAAACAAACGGACACACAATAGGCTTGCAGGAAGACTTGATGAGATTCACTTTAGGAAGGAGGAACAAATTGAACTATCTAAACATCTGTCTTGGATGACTTAGTGAACTGTAGTAGAAGGAGAAATAAAGTCATTGGTGGTTTGAAGGAAAAACTGACTCTGGCGTCAGACTTACTGTGGAGTAAGATGATGATCATACGTACAGATAATAGTTGTCCACAGGCAGTAAGAGCTGTGGTATTGGAGTGAAGAGACAGACAGGAGAGGAATATGTAGTTTTAGAAGTAATGGTTTAGAGGTGAGTTTTGAGTCTGCAAAATAAATGAAATTCTCAGTGAGAATGCTCTACCTAAGGGAAAGAGAGACCAAGGTATAATGTTCAAGAAGCAGAGAATTTATGGAAAGAGATAAAGCACTAAGAACATGTTATAAGCCCAAGAGAGGAAGGAATCTTAAGAAAAACGGTGATGAAAACATCAGATGTTGCTGGAATATCAACAACAGGAATGGAAAAATAACTGTTAGATTTAGTGAGCTCATTGGTTGAAGTTCTACAGAATATGCTGGGGGAGGGAGGCTGGTTACATTGGGATGAGAGAGTGGGTAGTAGGGAACTATTCCAATGGGCACAGATGGTGCTTTTTCAAAGTATACCAGAGGAAGAAAAGACACAGAATGGTCAGTGGCACAGCAGGATTAAATGGCAGGTTTTCAAGATAAGAGAGCCATGTACATGACAGAAGGTGGGGGGCAAAGCAAAGGTGTACTGTGCAAGGTCTGAGAAGATAACTTGAAGAGAGTTTGGGAGATTTTAGAAGGCACTGGAAGAAGAAAGGTCTGGAGTTCTAGTGAAGGCTTAGACACAGAAATTGGGAATTGATGTATCTTTCTCTTAAGAGTTAAGACGCCAGCTGAATATATGGTGACCCAAATCCTTAGGAAAAAAGATTAGAAGACTTCTGCAGCAAAGTAGGGCCTGAAATCATCTGCAAGTGTCCAGTAGATTTGGGACCAAGATGTCACTGAACCAGTATATAGAGAGTGTGTTAGGCTGTCAGTAGGGATTGATGGGTATTTCTGTCAGGGTAAAAAGTAGCCAGGAAGTGCTAATGGGAAATACAATTAAGCAGAGAAAGGTGAACACTATGATAATATTCACCACACCAGTGTTCTATCTATATTCAAGTTTTTACCACAAAATAGATAAATGAAATATACTGAGTATATTTCTCTGCAAAACATTCTTTGATGAAATGATTTCTTCCAAATTAATTTTACTTAGTTTTTGATAAATACACTGTAAAGTGAACTTCTATATAAATACATTTGTTTGCATTTATTTGAATAAATTCATTTGAAAATAAAAACTAATATATACTTGCTATATGCATATGAGTATAAGTTTGTGTTTTAGATGGTTAGATGTAAGGTGACTATATTTGTCTAATTTAAAGCTTGTTTTAAAATTGTATCTATGTATTTAAATAACAGGCACAGGAAGAAATTGTCCGACTTCGACGAGAAATGATGAAAAACTGTAAGTCTCCTAAATCAACAACAGCACATGCTATTCTCCGGAGGGTAGAAACTGAGAGAGATGTAGCCTTTACTGATTTACGAAGAATGACCACAGAAAGAGACAGTCTGAGGGAAAGGCTAAAGGTTTGCAAATTTTATCTACGTAAAATGTATATGAAATGTAAATATAGCAACACTGAAAGTTGTTTTATTTCTCTTTTAAAACAGATTGCTCAAGAAACAGCATTTAATGAGAAGGCCCACTTGGAACAGAGGATAGAAGAGCTGGAGTGCACAGTTCACAATGTAAAAAATCAATCTAGGATATAAAAGCCTCTCTATGACCTTCTCTTTTCCCTTTTTGCTCTGTTCAGAGAAGTTCATTTATTTTATAAGATAGTGTTTATAGTCCTAAAATACTGAAGGTGCTATATATGGTATAAATCATCACCATCTTACTTGTTTATTTCCTTCTAAAAATATGAGTAAGCTGTTTTGGGTGTTTGGTTGAAAAAGTGTTCTTTTTAAACAGTTATTAGGATGTATTCTCAGGGATTTTAGCAACTTTCTTGCTTCTCTGTTTTGATAAAAATATTATTGCCAGATATGAAGATACCAAGAATTTGAGGTGCTATGGTTTCTATTTAAAATGTTATAACTATATAAGCAGTATTAAGTGGATTTAACTTTTGTCAAGTTTGAGTAAACATTTTATAAGTTTATAGTAGTTTGTTATAATAAGTAGAAAACTCTAGACAGGAGCAATAGAGTTTTTATTTTCATAATCTTATCCCCATAATCCCACTTGTAATTTATTAATGGTGGATAACAAAGAAGACTTTTTTTTTTGAGACAGGGTCTCGCTTTGTAGTTCAGGCTGGTACTGAGCTCACTATGTAGCCCAGGCAAGCCTCGAACTCAGCAATCCTCCTGTCTCTGCCTCCCGAGTGCTGGGATTACAGGCGTTAGCCACCATGCCCAGCACTGTGGTATGTGGTTATCGGGATTGAACTCAGGACCTTGAGCTTGCAAGGCAGGTGCTGAAACCACTGAGCTAAATCTCTGGCCCAAGATGTTTTTTTTTGAGACAGGGTCTCACTTTGTAGTTCAGGCTGGCCTAAACTCACTATGTAGCCCAGGCAAGCCTGGAACTCAGCAGTCCTCCTGCCTCTGCCTCTGGAGTGCTGGGATTATAGGTGTGAGCCACCCTGGGATTATGGTATGTGGTTATCAGGGATTGAACCAGGGACCTTGCATTTGCTAGTCAAGCGCCAAGTGCTGGAACCACTGAGCTAAATCTTCAGCCCCACAAATAAGACAGTTATTTTGGAATTTGAATATGTAGGCTGTAGTCAAATTGAACCAGATTGAAAAACTTAAACCAGTGTCGGTCAGATATTTACCTCAGTGGTTCTGGTGTCTGCCTGGCAAGTGCAAGCTCCCAAATTTGATCCTTGGCACCACATACCACAGTGCTGGGCATGGTAGCTCACGCCTGTAACCCCAGCACTTGGGAGGCAGAGGCAGGAGGATTGCTGAGAGTTCAAGGCTATCCTGGGCTACATAGTGAGTTCAGGGCCAGCCTGAAGTACAAAGCGAGAACCTGTCTCAAAAAAACCAAACAAACAAAATTGAAACCAATGTACTATAATAAGCTCTGTGGAAAAGTTTAGGAGTGCCTAGCTTTTCTTCCTTACTGAAACATAATACTTTATCCATAATAACTCTCATGACACTTAGGTTTGACCTGGTCATTTCATGTAAATTTTTCCATAAACCACAGTTGGAATAGAAGGAGGATTCTCTGAGGAAGAGTCCCGAGGCTTCCTTAGTGATGGCAGTAATTTTTTGTTCTACTTGTATAGCTTGATGATGAAAGGATGGAGCAAGTGTCAAATATGACTTTGATGAAGGAAACCATAACCACTGTGGAGAAAGAGATGAAGTCACTAGCAAGAAAGGCAATGGATACTGAGAGTGAACTTGGCAGACAAAAAGCTGAGAATAATTCTTTGAGGTAAACAAAGTAACTGTTAAACAGTTTACTATAACTGATAGCTCTGCCTTTTGTAATATATTTTATAAAGATAAGTTATTAATTGAATTTAATTTCTAAAAGGATTATTATGAAACAGTTTTAGAAACCTCAGGACATATTGAACAGTTTCCCTAAGATCAATCACCGACTAGTAATGGTCTACTTAATTAGAAAGCATACTTCTAGTAATCTTAATGATACATTTCCAGAATTCCCCAGGTTTAACTGAAATAGCTTGTACAAGGCCCTTGGGTACTGAGCATATTTGACTTTGTTTAATTTACTTCTATAACCTTAAATTCTGTTCTGTCAGCAATATAAGGAAGCACAGATTTGACAATAGGCTTGAGAAAAGCTAGTTTAGAGCATAATTACAAGTCATAGCCGAGAAATAGGACCATGTAATGGAATTTCTGTTCATTGAATGGTAAGTGTGTTAAGTCTTCCTATATACTAGTTCGAAGTCAGAAGTATCACTTAAAATAGGGGCAGTGTATATGGAAATACATTTTTAGACAATTTCTGTTTGTCATTTAACTTTTAGAATCTGCAGGAATAGAAGTTCATAAATGCAGTAAGGTTGAATTTTAATGGATCTATGATCATTTGACAAATAATACCATATTATAGTTGTTTTGTTTCTGTGGTACTGGAGATGGAGCTAAAGATCTTGCACTGATCTACATCTTCAGCTCTTTTTAATTTTTTATATTTGGTCAGAATCTCACTGCTGACCAGTCTGGGTTCAGTCTTAGAATTCTCCTCCCTCAGCCTCCAAGGGTACTGGGATTACACACTATGTGTGTCTAAGGAATAGTAAGTAGTTCATCTGAGTGAGATATATTACTAAGTCTACAGATGTTTGGTCCCTGTGTGAATTCTCAGTCTCTCCTTGATCTTTATAGTACCTGTGCTATACAGGTACTATAAATATAAATATAAATATAAATATAAATATAAATATAAATATAAATTAATGACAGACCTGATTTGTCTGTCTGTGTATATTATGTAAGTTTTTGTGTGATTGAGACTGGCCTGTATAATTTTATATTTGGCCAGTTTCATTTAATTATATACCATAAACATTTCCTCATGTCAAGAGTTCTTTTGAAGCATTTTTATAGTATAACATTCTGGCAGAGATATACAATAATGAGATTTTTGATGTACATTTAACAGTTTTATTGAAAGAATCAGCATGTAGTACAGTATGAAAACTTTAATATAATAACACAGCATGAATTATTTTCAGATGTATTGATATATATTTAATCATCCTTTGTAATTGCTGAGTAGTGTTCTATTGTATGGATACAGAAATAGACATTAGGTTATTTCCAATTTTGGGCTGTGACATACAAACCTAAGGACATTCTTATATAAGTCTTTCTGTGGATATACACTTTTATTTCTCCTGGAGTGATATGTAGGAATAAAATGGATAAGTTATATGATGGTATATTTTTCACTGTTGAATAAACCCTTAACCTCTCTGTCCTCCTCTCTTTCTCCTCCTTCCCCTTCCTCCTCTTCCTTTCCCTATTCTTCTGCTTCCTAGTGGTTGTACTAAAATGCTTGTGCTATTTTTTTTTACATTTGTACCAGCAGTGTATGTTTCAGTAGCTATATATAATTACCAACATTTGGTATGCAGTATCTTAGCTTTACCTTTTCTAATAGATATGTATTGTGGTCTTAATTTGTCCTTTCCTAATGATTAATGATTTTGGACATCTGTTCATGTACTTATTTGCCATCTGTGCATCTTCTGTGAGTTATCTCCTCAAATCTTTTATATTATTGATTCATTTATATTAATAAGATTGTAAGTGCCCATAATTTATGTAAAAGATCTTTGCCAGGTAGATGTTTTGCAAATATTTTCTCCCATTCTGCAGCTTGCCTTTTTATTATTTTAAGAATATCTTTTATAAAAAGCAAGTGTTTTTTAGTTTAAGTGAAATTTATTCATTTTAATAAGTTTATATCTAGTGTTTTATATTCTTTTAAAGAAATTTTTATAGTCTACTTAGGATTTTTTCCCATGATTTCTTTTAGCAGTTTTATACTTTTAGTTCTTCCAGTTAGGTCTATAATTCATTTCAAGTTAATTTTTGTATATGATATAAGTAAAAGCATACGTTTTTGCATAAGGATGTTTAAATGTTCCAGAATCATTTGTTGAAAATACTTTCTTTTTTCACTAAATTGCCTTGCACTTGTATAGGTCAGTTGTCCGTATATTTCTTCCCTCCCTTTTTCCCTCCTTCCCTTCCTTCCTTATTATGCTAAAAATATAATAGCATGAAATATATTCATTAAATCTTTAAGCATATTCCATAGTATTAACTATACAGCAGTTCTTTATATAGAATTTTTCCTTCTGTACACCTAAGTGATCTACATTCACTGAAAATGTATGCTTCCCCCTCCCCCTTGGCTCCTGGTGATAACCGTTGAATTTTCTGTTTCTGAAAATTCATTTCTTTTTTTTTTTTTTTTTTTGAGACAGGGTCTTGCTTTGTAGTTCAAGTTGGCCCTGAGCTCACTATGTAGCCCAGGCAAGCCTGGAACTCAGCAATCCTCCTGTCTCTGCCTCCCAAGTGCTGGGATTACAGGCGTGAGCCACCACACATGGCTGAGTTCATTTCTTATATGTGGCACATTGTACAGTATTTGTCTTTCTATGACTATCTTATCTCACTTGCCACATAAGTGATGTTCTGTAGGTTCATGTATGCTGTCCCATATGATAAAATTTAAATTAAAGACTGAGTAATATTCCATAGAATGCATATGCCACATTTTCTTTATCTGTTGAAGGACATTTAGATTCTTTTCATCTCTTGGGTACTGTGAATAAAGCTACTGTGAACATGAGAATGCAGATAATGTCTTGAGTTCCTGATGTCCATTCTTTTAGATAAATACCTAGAAATGGAAATGTTGAGTATATATGTGATTCTGTTTTACTTTTTGAAAGATTTTTTAAAACACTTTTGAGGTACAATTGTTGAATAAATATTATATATATATTTAAGTCATACAATGTGATTTTTATATACATATGTTGTGATGATTACTTTAATAGACTAATTAATAGACTATTAATAGACTAATTAATATATCCATTGCCACACATAGTTCCTTTTTAATTTTATTATAGTGAGAATATTAAAATTTACTCATAGAAAATTTTAAGTTATGGCATAATAACTGTAGCACCATACCATACCTTAGGCCTTTGGCAATTTTTCATCCTTTGTACTTTGACCAACGTCTCCCCATTTCTTCTACAAACTCAGCCATTGGTAACCACCTTTTGACTCTGAGTTTGACTTTTAAAAGATTCCACATATAAGTGATATCATGTACTGTTTGTCTGTGTTTGGCTTATTTCATTTAGTGTAATGTCCTCTAATTTCGTCTTTGTTGTTATTCATGGCAGGGATTTCTCCATATTTATGACTGACTTACATTGTGTCTGATATACTACACTTTCTTCATCCATATTTATGACTGACTTACATTGTGTCTGATATACTACACTTTCTTCATCCATTCATCCACTGATAGACCCTTAGGTTGTTTATCTTGTCTTTTATGAATAATGCTATGAACAGGAGAGTACAGATTTCCCTTTGAGATAATGGCTTTATTTCATACTTATATGTGGGGTTGGTAGGTCATGTGGTTGTTGTATTTTCAGTTCTCTGGGATACTTCCCTGTGGTCTCCATAATGACTATACCAGCTTTTCTTTCTTTCCAGAAAACTTGTCTTTTGATATTAGCCATCCTCATGGGTGAAGTGGTGTAACATTGTGGTTTTGACTTGCATTTTTCTTATATTTAATGATGTTGAATACCTTTTAATATACTTGTTACCCATTCATGTCTTTGCCTTTTTTTTTTTTTTTTTTTTTTTTTTTTTGGGACAGGGTCTCACTTTGTAGTTCAGGCTGGCCCTGAGTTCACTATGTAGCCCAGGCAAGCCTGGAACTCAGCAATCCTCCTGTCTCTGCCTCCTGAGTGCTGGGATGATAGGTGTGAGCCACCACACCCTGTAAGTCCCGTAGGGTTTACGGTCAGGAGTCGTCGCCCAAAGGATCACACCACAAGACGGATGCAAAAGCAAGAGGTTTTAATGGCACACACAGGTACCTGGGCGACAAGTTATCAGAGAACTTGCGCGCCGAGGTTTGCTTGATGGGGATTTTTATAGGGTTTTGCGAGTAAGGCGGGGTTACAGAAGCGAGAATCGAGCGGGTAAGGTTACTATAGGTCGTTTTGAATTTTTAACTTTTGCAATGGCCGGAGGGGGGTTTAGGGTTGGTTTTA
>PVIC010038900.1:0-17385 GCA_004025085.1 Thryonomys swinderianus
CGCGGAGCCTTTTTCTGACTTTGTGGCTCGAATGGTCGAGGCTGCAGGGCGCATCTTTGGTGATCCGGATACCGCGATGCCTTTAATAAAGCAGCTAGTTTATGAGCAATGCACGAAGGAATGCAGGGCAGCTATTACCCCGTATAAGAGCAAAGGACTAGAGGCTTGGATGAAAGTCTGCAGAGAACTGGGAGGTCCATTGACCAATGCAGGACTCGCAGCAGCCGTCATCAAGCTGACTCAAGGAAATTGGTCCAGCACATTCGACGCCACTCTGAGAGAGCTGCGAATGGCCGTGGTGCAAGTAAACTCGACCCGGATGGATGCGGCCCTGGCTAAAGGACTGGCGTCGTGGATCACCCGTGCAATGAACATTCTTAAGGAATGGGCGGGGATGGGAGCCCTGGTTGCTCTTTTGCTTCTAGCCTGCTTGGTTGGTTTGCGGTGCATCTGCGCGGTCAGGCGTGCTCAGAGGCGAGAACAAGCTATGCTGATTCAGGCTTTTGCTGCCCTAGAGGCTGGACAGTCCCCTTAAGCATGGCTGATGGCACTTGACAAGTAACCGTTGCGCACAGGATGCGAGGCAAAGCACTGCACTCTGGGTCAGCAAGTTGCGGCCCCGAGAAGAGCAAGTCTGATTGCATACAGGTTGATACCCCAGGCCTTGTCTCTGAGAAAAAGGTATCGGGCAGGTACGGTGCTCGCAAGATGATCAGTCTCGCGATGGATCGTTTCGGGACCCTTTCATTTCCGATCAGAGATCAGACCTCTACTCTTGCCTGGCGCATTTCTTCTTCTGGCCATTAAAACAAAAAGGGGGAACTGTGGAGAGCCAAAGGGCAACCGCGCCCAAAAGATGGCGCTGAGGAAGTAGGTCAGGCAGTCTGAATCGCTGAAAAACAAGTCTATATCCGCTGAAAAGCAAGTCTATATTTAGGCATTGCCTGATCAGCCGGTTCGCTTCCGCTGTATAGCCGCCTATCCCGGAATGCCACGTGTCCTCCAGGCATTGGCTGATGACTATGTATATATACTGGGAGATGCCTGTGAAATGGAGCCTTTTTTGTTTTTTGCTCGAGCAAAGGTTCCTGAATAAACAGCAGAAAGAAGAGTTCACAGTCGCGTCTTCCTTGCTGGTCGAGGGGAAGCGACATCGTATATTGGTACAAACTTCCCAATGTTATGTGTGATTGTGAGATTTATATAAATTGTACCAATAAAGAATTCAATTTAAAAAAAAGAGAATGAGGTGCTTTTTGTTCTATTTTTATTATCTAGGGTATTCCTCATTATTCTTTTATCTTCTTGTTCTTATTTCACTCCAAATCCTGATAATATCTGTGCTTAGTAAATTTTGTTAGAGGGTCTGCTGACATTTTGCTGATGAGCATAAGTTGCTGTGTCATCCTTTGTATACTGATATCATTTTTCCTTAACAAGTGGAGGAAAGGAATCCAAAATACAAGTGATTCCTGAAACAGGCCTTCTCATTCCCTCACTTATTTTCCAAACTCACTTCTACAAACACCTAAGAACAATCCTGGCAATCACAATCGTATGCACACATTAAGCTCCAGACACCATCTGTCCCTGCTGTGACTCAAAGTATAAACATAGACCCTCTATTTCCCATTTTCCAGAACTTTAAAATATCACTGCAGCTGGTGTCTTCCCTTCTCATAGATTCCTGTGGCTAGTTACCCCTTTCCTAGGGTGGAGCAGAGAGCTCAGTGTCCAGCAGTCTTGTGTATTATTTCACTCTTAAGTGCCCTTAAAAACTTTGCTTTTCTTCAAATGTAGTAGCAGAATCTGGAGCACTGTCTCGCCCAGAGGCCTATAAAATTCCTATTCCTGTCATCCACTTCACGTCTCTGCCACAAAGGACCTACTTCATCTGCTCACACTTACCCAGAGAGTCTAGCTTTCTTCTTTCCTAGATTTCTGTATTCTGTTGAGGAGTCCACAGCCCCTGCCCCGGTCTATATCTTTGAATAACATGCTGCTTTACTTTGTTCAGATACAATAGCTTTTCACCCAAGTTTGATACTATTGTTTGCTTGCTTTTTAAAAAATTTAATTTATTGGTACAGACATACTCATAAGTGAAATAGATAGGTCACAGATATGTACATAGTGTATCTTTTCTCTGGTATGAAAAACTGAAGTTGTAAATGGGTTCTAGAAAGCATGTTTGATATTGTGAAATAGGAAATATGTTTGCTTGCATTTTTTTTGAGAGAGGGTCTCGCTTTGTAGTTCAGGCTAGCTCTGAGCTCACTATGTAGCCCAGGCAAGCCTCGAACTCAGCAATCCTCCTGTCTCTGCCTCCCGAGTGCTGGGATTACAGGCATGAGCCACCACACCTGGCTGCATTTTTAAATACTCTTTAGAAAAATATGGACTCCTATGAATTCTTTGCACTTATTGTCCCTAGAAAAATGGTATCTCAGGGAGAAGGAAAACCTTCAGTTCCCAAATTTGTGTATGTAATACCAGAAGAGCAGAAGATAGACAGAACAGAAGACCTAACAAACCCTGAGAGGCTGACCAGGGAGTGGATCTTCTGAAAGGATTACATTAGTTGTTTAACATCAGTTTTGACTATCTAACCCAGAACGTGGAAAACTTTTTTCAGCAAAGGACTAGAAAGGAACTATTTGGGTCTTTTGGGGCTATGTGGTGTCTGCTTCAACTACTCAGCTTTGTTGTAGTATAAAAAGCAATCAGACATCATATATAAATAAATGTGAATGTGTTCTAATAGTTTTGATTTGGCCACACAGGTCCTATCACAAACTTCTAATCTAGCAGAGTGTATAGTCTATACAAAATGTTGAACTGTGAGTTAAGAGAAGGGCTTCAGATACCAACAATATTCAAATATTAAGTATTGCTTAAAGTATAAGGCTTCTTACTCTTCTATTTAATATCTCTCACTGGTTTATATTACAAATGAATATTTAACATTGTTTCTACTCAGAACGTTTTACTGAGATTGATAATAAAGCTTTATATGTACCTACAAATCACTACCATACTGCCTAGAAACTAGAATCATTCACTCTTTGCAACAGAAAGTATTCAGGACACTAAATGATAACAGGGAAAAGGAGTTTTCATTTCCTGATCCTTGGCAAGACTTCTATGAATGATTATTTTATACAATAACAGAAGCAATTTGGAAATAATATTCCAGACCAGCCACCTTTTCTGCTGCTACTACCAAACGTAAACATATATAACCTTCAAGATTTATTTTCTAGGGCTGGAGATTTAGCTCAGTGGTTCTGGTGCCTGCCTAGCAAGCGCAAAGTCCCTGGTTCTATCCCCGGTAACCACATACCACGATGCTGGGCGTGGTGTCTCACACCTGTAATCTCAGCATTCAAGAGGCAGAGGCAGGAGGATTGCTGAGTTCGAGGCTTGCCTGGGCTACATAGTGAGTTCAGGACTAGCCTGAAGTACAAAAGTGAGACCCTGTCTCAAAAAAAAAAAAAAAAGATTTATTTTCTACTTTTTAACCTATTAGAGTGAGTAATATTATGTTAGTGTTAGAGTAGAACTTTGAATTTTAAATGTCAAATAGAAACTAATATAAACCCAACCAAAATAATGATGACATATTATTTACTGATTCTCTCCATTTACTTCAAGATTTATCTAATCCTGCTCCTGTCACTTTTGCTCTCAAGTGAGAGTATCCTGAGTTTGATACTTAAACTTGACATTTATTGAATCCACTGGCTACTATCTGCACATACAGTGTGGATTTTACTTGTTTGCCTTTCATTTTATTTCAAAGTTTAAAAGGAAAACATCTGCTTTAGCAATCACATAGAAGGATCTTTTATCCATAGATTCCCTCTTTTTAGAATGTATTTTGTTGGTGCTTACTAACTTTACAAAATGTTGGGTTTTGATGTGTAGAATGTATTTTGATCATATCCATTGCCCTTATTACTTCTCCTCACACTCCCTCCTTTACTTCCTTTTGTCTAATAAGAGTCTTCCACTTTCATGTCATTATTTAAACTCCACATATGCAATGCTTTTCTCTCTAAGCCTGGTGTATTTCTTTTAAAATGATGGTCTCCTGCACCTTGAGGCCATACTCATAAGTGAAATAAATAGGACACAGATGTGCAATTACCATATCATTTCTCTAGTTTGAGAAAGTGAAGGTGTAAATGAGGTCCAGAATGTATGATAGATATTGTGAAATAGGAAGAAAATGTTTGAAGAGGAAGGGGAAACAAGGGGCAGGGAAAAGTAAAGAAGGGAATGAAAAAATTTGGGATAAAAAGGAAAAAATGGAAACAAAGCTTATGTATATAGTCATGTGGTGGTTCAAGGGGTGGAAAGTGAGTGAGAAAAAATAACAATATGTATCATATACAGGTACAGATTCTCGATTTGAAGGTCATCATAATGCATAGCTAAACTGTACCAATAAACTCAATAAAGAAATTTTTGTTTTAAATTTTAATAAAGAAAATGATAATCTCCAGTTCCATTAAATTCCCAGTCAATGGCATAATTTTGTTCTTTTATAGCTAAATAATATACCATTGTGTATATACACCACAGTTTCTTTATTTATTCATCCATTGTTGAGTCCCTACACTAGCTCCGTATCTTAGCTATTGTGATATGCTGCACAATAAAAATGCATGTGCAGGTATTCCTATAGTATGCTGATTTTAACTTCTTCAGTTACGTACCAAAGGATGGTTAAGCCAAATGATATCTTTATGTTTAGTTTTGAGCAACTTCTATACTGATTTCCCTAGGGAATATACTAATTTACATTCCCCATAGAGTGCAAAGGTTTCTTTTCCTGTGGATCTTTGCCAGCCTTTATTACTTTTTGTACTTGATAACCACTCTCACTGGTATAAAATGTAATCTCAGTGTAGTTTTGACTTATGTTTGCCTAATGGCTAAGGACTTGAAATTTTTTTCATGTACTTATTGGCCATTTGCACTCCTTTTGAGAAGTGTCTGTTCAATCCATTTACCCATTTATTGATGAAACTATTTGATTTTGGGACAGTTTTTTAGTTCTTTGTATATACTAGATATTAATCCTTTGTCAGAAGATTAGATGACAAGATATGTTCTCCTATTCTATAGGTTGTCCCTTCACCCTGTGGGTTATTTTCCTTGTTGTGCACAAACTTTTTTAATTTGATGTCATCCCCTTTGTTGATTATTGATTTTATGTCCTGTGCTTCTGGAGGGCTACTCAGGATTCTCCTGGACACAGTTTACACTTTTTTAGCAAATTCAAGTGCCTTTCGTCCCAACCACCAAATGATTCCTACCAATAATCAGTGAAACATAAATCCTTCAGTAACACGTATATATCTATCTTTAGTCCCTGAGTTGGATAACAGTTAACCTTTCTAGTAGACTGCTTTTCTTTAAATGTCAGGTCATGGTTATTTGCAATTTGGGGGTTTAGGTAAGCACTTTATTATTACTTGTAGGGAATTATATTATTTCCTTTACTGTTGATTTTCCTTAAAAAAATGATTGATGACATGCATCTGTCCTGTTCCATTAGGCAGTTTATGAAATGATGCAATTTTTCTACTCACTACAAGTAGAATTCAGTTAAATGTTACTCTACTTACTGAGTAAGTTTTGTTACTGTATATTTCTTTTATCCTCAATATCCTCCTCAGGAGCTTATGGTCATTCTGAACACTATTTTCTGTTGCAGAGGCCCTCTCTCAGAAGAAAAACAAGGTTTTTTTAGAGGACTGATTCAGCACATCTGTTATGCAATGGCTGCTCCAAAATGTCAGTGTTGGATGTGAGGGCGATCTGGCTGCGACACGTGTCACCCCATTGATCGCCAGGGTTGATTCGGTTGATCTGGCTGGCTAGGCGGGTGGCTCCTTCCTCCCTCACCGCTCCATCTGCATCCGTCCCAAAGGTGCGCACTCTCAAAGAGGACGACCACCTCCTTGGTCAAGGCTATATGAGTAGCTGTGCTCCCCTGCTAGAACCTCCAAACAAGCTCTCAAAATGTTAGTGTTGAAGTATTGAATATCAAAACACTGTCTTTCTTTATTGCTAAGTTATGTATATAACAGCTAATCCTGGCCCATATCCTATCTTGACTCCTTCTTCTAAAGAACAGACCAGTGCCTCTCATAATATTTTCCAATTTCAATGTCTGTGGTCTCTAAGTCTCCATGGGATCTGAGACAATTTTTCAAACACTTTTCTTCAGTCAGCTTCTCAGAAGAAAGTCTTAAATGAGATTTCCTCCACCATTTCCAACTTGATGAGGCCACTGAAATTGTTCCTGCATCTGATTTACGTAGTTTGGGAATTTTCACTTTCTTGTCAAGCTTTATTCTTTTTTCATTTTTTGAAGTAGTGTCAATTTTAACAAATAGTTTTGTATACACGTTACAGAGTTACAAAGGTGTGGAGCCATTCTTAACATTTCACATATAATTTCTCTGAAATTACACCCTGATGAATATTGTGTGAAGCCAAAAAGAAATTTATGCTACGTTAAATGCATTGGGTGTTACACTAATTTAAGCTTATCTTAGCAAACAGTTTATGATGAAAATATATCATCATTCTTTAATTATATATATATATATATATATATATATATATATATCCTTCCTTGTAAAATATATCCTTTTAAAATATATCCTTCCTGCTGGGCATGGTGGCTCACACCTGTAATCCCAGCACTTGGGAGGCAGAGACAGGCGGATTGCTGAGTTCGAGGCTTGCCTGGGCTACATAGTGAGCTCAGAGCCAGCCTGAACTACAAAGTAAGACTCTGTCTCAAAATAAATAAATAAATAAATAAATAAATAAATAAATAAATAAATAAAATATATCCTTCCTTATATGAAAGATATAATGGAAACATACAAAGGAAGAAATCACTGACTTGCACTACAAGTTAAAAATTATGTATATATTTCATTAATTTAATGTTATAAATATTTTTACAAAGCAGTCAAAATTTGTTTACCCCATTTAATATGCCTTGGACACATTATTATTAATTCAGTTTCACATAAAGTTTTCAAATGAATAAAATCATAATTTCTCCTTATATCTCTTTGTATTTGTGAAATATTTTATTACTTCCAAGTATCATACTGAAATATAGCTAGCCTTTTCTCACTTGATAGAGATTTGATCATTCTAGTTTTTTACTTTCTGGTAGTTTACTGTTCTAATTTTTTAATGTTATATATGCTGCTGCAATTAACTTTTGTACATACATATATCCACATTTGATATAACATTTTTGTAAGATGAACTCCTATATGTGCAACTTTTGAATCAAACAGTATGGACACATTTGATTTTAGTATATAACATCAAGTTATCTTTCAGAAAAAAATGCACTGATGTATATCCTTATTTTATTTTGCCATTCTTGCATGTGGGTAGCTGTCAATTACGTTTTTCAGCTTTGTCAGCCAGATATACACAAAAACTGATTTTATTTTCACTTGCAATTTTTGAGTTATGATGTTATTGAGCATCTCTTCATATTGATTTTTTCTCTAAATATTTTGTTTCTACAACCTGATCAGTTCTCTGATAGGAGATATAAGAGATCACTACATATCAAATATATTAACCTTTGAAATGTAGCATATAATGCAAAAAGATTTACTTTTTTCCATATACCTTTCCATAGTGATTTAATCAAAACCAAAAACAATTTTTATTTCCTTATATTCTGACTAAAACATGCATCCCAGTGTAAAACAATTAACTATTACTGACATAATAGTCAACAAAATTTTCAAACTGTAGATTTTGTAGAGTTTTAACATCCCTAGATGAATATCCAATTATACTCAAGCCTGGTGTTGACCAAAATGAAGCCTAGAGAGGTGTGGACTTTCTCATAGTCTATGGATGAATATTTGTCTGTTGGGCTTCAGATTCATATTTGATATTAATTTGCTGTTCAGTCCCTTAATGGCTGATTGAGATAGTTGACTTTTTAAAGCTTTAGTGACCTTATTTACATAATGAAGATAATGATACTCAGCTTGAGAACTTTTTGTGAGGACAAGAAATAAAATATAGTGTCTCCTACATGTCTGAAACTTGCCAAATGCTAGTTTACAATCTTCCATGCCTCTTCCTTCCTTCTTTCCTTCCAAAAATGTGTATATATTTAAAGACTATTTGTAGATCATTGATTCCATGTAAAATATAAATCTAGGTTCCTTAGCCCAAAAAATAGGATTGCAAATCCATTACTGGTATCAAAAGATGTATATTCATTCATTTAACAAATATTTATTGGGTACCCTCTAAACACCTGGCCTTATTGTAGATGCTAGGATAGAGCAGTGAGAAAAAATGGATGACTATCTGCCATTTTAGATCTCAAATTATAACTGGGGGAAAATACTGTACAGTAAAAAACATTTATTTAACAATATGTTAAAAGTGGAACAGGTTTATGTAGTTAAGAGAGTAAATTATGATTTGGAGGTTCAAAGTTTTTCTAATGTTAACAGAGCCTGAAAAGCCATGATTTAAAAAGGAAGCAGTTGTATGGTAACAATGTATGGACAGTTGAACTTACTAAAGAATATCTGTAAATGTCTCTTACTTTTATTCTAAGACTATTCTGTCATTGATGCACTCAGAAACATTTATTAACTGTCACTATGTACCAGGCACTGACAATATTTAGAAGGGATCCAAATACACATTTCTAGTATCTGGAATTGGTTCCTTAATGGATAGGGCTTTTACAGATGATTTTGAATAAGGACAAAGAGACAAAGTAGTTAAAGGAATTGGCTTGTTCGAGATAAGTGGTGCATCTGCATAGGTGTTATGGCCTGTGTTTAGATGTCTCTCCAAAGCCTCAAACAGATGAGATGGGGGTTTTTTGCTTAGAGGTGGCTGAATCTGGATTGTGTGATCAGGAATGTGTGATGCTGAGTCTGGAAGTGTGTGTGATTACTAAACCACTACAAATGAGTAATTGGTTTGGCATGACTCTAATCCTGGTAGTCCAGATGTGATAAAGGGGAGAAAGACACTGTTAAGGTCTCTTGTTGCTTTTTCTACCTTATGGGTGCTGTGAACTGTTTTTCTGCAGTGCACTTCTGCCATGTGCCACTCTGTCATGATGCTAGCAAATTATGGACTGAAACCTCTATGAACTGTAAGTCAAATAAACCTTTTCCCTTTTAATGCTGGTGTCAGATATTTTTGTCAGGTATTTTGTCTCAGCAATGAAAGAAAAGTAATTAATACAATGGAAGAGAGTTAATTTAGATCTTTAAAAATGGTCTGGTATCTAGCAAAGATAGAGTAAGAACAATAGTCAAATAGGAAGAATAATTTCAAGAAATCTATTGTGACTGCAGGTATTAACAACATAAGACATTTCACCAGTTCTGTGGTGAGAAGTTTAAGTGTTCTTACCTCAGAAAGAAAAGTTTGTGCAATACTGTATAAGATAAATACCCCAAGTCAGCCATTACACCATGTATACATATTTCAAACACCATGTTGTGTATGATAAATATATACAAGTTCTGTTTATTTAATTAATTCAATTTTTTAAATACTGTAATGACATAAGACTGGAGAAAAAAAACATGAAATACCTTGCATCCAAGAAAATGAATTTGGATTATATTCTAAGCATGGTAAAAAAAATCCATCAGAATGATTTGAGAGTAAAGGCTTGACATAATATAATATTTTAAATAATTTCTTTGGTGAAAAAATGAATCAAATGAAAATACTAATCAAATGAAGACACTAAGATTGAGAGCATGACAAAAATGCCTAATTTCATTATTGCTATCCACTATTGTATTATGTTCTAGCTAAGGAACTTAGCTAAAAGAATTTAGCTAGAAACAAAAGGTGCAAAAGCCATAGAAATTAGAAAGAAAGTAAAAGTATCTCTATTTCCAGATGGCATGATCATATTTTTTTTGAGACAGTGTCTCGCTTAGTAGTTCAGGCTGGCTCTGAGCTCACTATGTAGCCCAGCAAGCCTCGAACTCAGCAATCCTCCTGTCTCTGCCTCCCAAGTGCTGGGATTACAGGCGTGAGCCACCATGCCTGGCACTGTGGTATGTGGTATTGATTGCTGGTGGGCGTGAGTCACCAATCCCAGCATTGTATGTGGTTACGGGGGATTGAACTCAGGACCTTGAGCTTGAGAGGCCAGCGCCGGAACCACTGAGCTCACCCTCTGGCCCAATCTTATATATTTCTAATATAAGAAACTCTAAGGAATTTCTAATATAAGAAACCTTAAAGAATCAAAAAAATACTGTCATAGTACATGACAAATTTAGTAAAACTGTAGGCTAAAGCATAAATATATAAAAAGTTATTTATATTTTAATATAATGGGAATAATTATTTAAAAATGAAATGAAGCAAACAATTTAATTTACAGTGGCATCAAAAGACACTAGGGAGTAAATTTAAACAAGAAAGTACAAGAAATACAAACTTAAAATTATAGCACATTGTTGTAAGAAATTTATAAAAGATGTAAATGAATGTGAGGCATCATGGGTTGGAAGACTTAATACTATTAACATTACAAGCAGCCTTCAAATTGACTGATGTGTTCAACAAAATCCATATCAAAATTCCAATTGAATTTTTCATAAATGCATGAACTGATTCTAAAATTAATAAGAGAAACAAGAGCTAAATGATCTTGTAAAATTATAATTTTAATTCAGTTTACTACAAAACTATTGTAATAACGTGACACTGGTATGTAAAGATAGACACAGCAATGTAACAGAACAGAGAATTTAAGAAAAAAACATTATATTTATGAACATTGACTATAACTTCCTAGGAAAATTGCAAGACCATTGAATTAGGAAAGAATAGTCTTTGCAACAAATGGTATTGGGTCAAACGTATATCCTCTTGCAAAAGAATTAATTTCAAATGTTGCCACATATTGAAGGTAACTCAAAACAAAATAAAAAACACAAATGCAAGAACAAAATATACAAAATTATTGGAAGAAAAGATTGACTGTGAAGTAGAAACTTCATGAATGTGAACTACACAATACTTTCTCATATATAACATCAAAAGCAAGTCAATAAAAGAAGATAAATCTGACTTCATTGAAATTAAAATATTTTATGTCGCAAAAGATAGCATCAGGAAAATGTGAAGGATAATCTATAGAATGGTAGATAATAATTACAAGTCATATATCTGATAAAGGCTTGTATCCAGAGTATACAAAGAAATTTTATAAATAAACAATGAAAAGGCAAATATCTGAATCAAAAATGAAGGAAGGATTGAATAGATATGTCTCCAAAGAAGATACACAAGTAGCCAGTGAGGACATTAAAACATGTCCTTAGTCATTAGGGGAAGGCATATTAAAGCCACAAGGAGACACCAACCAACATCTATTAGGATGGCTATAACTTTTTTTAAATGAGCAATAAATTACTATAGTTTTTGTTAAATTTTTTGTGTCTTTTTGGGGTGGTACCAGGGATTGAACTCAGGCCTTTGTGCTTCCAAGGTAGGTGCGGTACCACTTGAGCTAAATCCCCGGCAAAATGAGCAATAAAAAGCATTAGTAAGGCTATGGTTCAGTCGAGGCCCTCACATATTTTGGTGATAATGTAAAATAGCACAGTCACTTGATAAACAGCTCCACAATTCATCAAAAAGTTAAGCACAGAGTTGCCATATGACACACTGATTTCATTCCTAAGTACATATGCCCAAAAGAATCACAAACATATGTTCACTCAAAAATTCATACAAGAATGTTCATGCTGGGCGTGGTGGCTCACACCTGTAATCCCAGCACTCGGGAGGCAGAGGCAGGAGGATTGCTGAGTTCGAGGCTTGCCCTGGTCTACATAGTGAGCTCAGGGCCAGTTTGAACCCTGTCTCAAAAAAAAAAAAAAAGAATGTTCATAACAGCATTATTCATAATGGCTCAAAAGTGGAAACAGGGCAGATGTTCATCAGTCAATGAATGAGTAAACAAAAAAATGGATGTACATACAATGAAATGTTCATCTTTAAAAAAGAATGAAGTACTGATATGAGTTACAACGTGGATTAACCTCAAAATCATTATATTAAGTGGAAGATACCAGACACAAATTGCCTTATGTTGTATGTTGCCACATTTATATGAAATGTTCAGAACAGGTAAATCTAGATGGGCAGAAAACAAATTAATGGTCACCATGGGATGGAGAAAGACCAGAGGAGTGACTGCCAATGGATACGGGGTTCATTTTGGGGGTTGATGTAACTGTTATGTAATTGTGTATTGATAGCAATTGCAAAACTTTATGAATATACTTAAAACAACTTAACTGTGCAATTAAATATGGTATGTGACAATTATATCTCAAAAAAGATAAGAATGGAAATAAAGACATGGAGGGAGGACTGTGGAAGAGAACAAGGGAAGAAGGAAGATAGGAGAGTTAAGAGGAAATAAAGAATTTGTTCAGAACCAGGGGTACAAAATGTTAGCACTGGTTGTCTGAAATTTTTCAGTTAAAAGAAAAATTCCATCTATATGCATTTTTCCATTCATTTTAAATTTTAAAATTAACTTAGGATATTAATTTTATACATTTTAGAGGGAACTTAGAAATTGCCACTTGCTTCTAAAACCAGCAGAAAAGAAAAATACTTTTGCATTTTGAATTCTAAATCCTGACCCCTGCCATTATGCTCATGGCATTATCAAACTAGTTAAGATTGCTTATGACCACACATTTTCTTTTATTTCTACAGTTCAAAGAAAATTTTAAATAACTTCATTAGTTATTTTGTTTTATTTCATTTTTGTTTTTTGAGACAGGTTTTCACTATGCAGTTCTGCATGGCCTTGAACTCACTAAAGTGTAGGCTGGCCTTCAATTCACACAGATCCTCCTGTTTCAGCCTCCCAAGTGCTGTGATTACAGGCATGTGTCACCATGCTCAGATTCATTAGTTACTTTTGGAATACCTAGTTTCTTTTGAACATTCAGTTTCTTCCATTTCCTCTGATAATTTCCTTTTATTAGCATCTGATTTCAAGAAGTGAAAACCAGTGTCTTAGCTTGGGTTGCTATAACAAAATGCTCTGGTCTGTGTCTCTCAGATGGCAGAAATGTCTTTCTTACTATTCCAGAAGCTAGAAATCCAAGATCAAGATACCAGCATGTAGGAGTTTCCATAAGGGCTATCTTCCATACTCTCAACTTGTTGTATCTTCAGTAGGAGGATAATAGAGAGGGGAAGTGAAAGCTTTCAAGTGACTCCTACACGGGCACTCATAGGGAATTCACATTTATGATCTTGACACAGGAGAGCAAGCCCTAGCTCCCCAGCTGAAATGTGAGTTCATGTTCTCTAAAAATTGACTAATGAATTTTAGGAATGACGGAGGTTTGAGTAGGAGAGCTTTATTGAGAGAGAAAGCTTCTGCCTTAAGAGAGACAGAAGGGGGAACCCGGAAAGTGGGTAACCCAAGGATTGTTTCTTCCAGGGGAATTTTATAGATGAAAATCACCAGGTGGGTGGGTTCCAAAATAGGGCTACCAATGAGGAATCAAGCCTTAGAGGGTCTTTCTTGTCAGGAGATTCCTCCAGGTGGTTCAAGGTCCTGACCCTTTATCTGGGGTTTTTGTAATCACTGCGTTCCAAGGAGGGGCTGGATCCAGACCTTGACCTTCCATCCTAGGAGGAGAATGAAGCCTGTAGTGTAATTTCTCATTGATGGTGTTGACCTTCAGAAGGATCCTCTCTGTTTTACAAGTCTTTCAAGGATTGGCCCTATCTATCTGCCTACATGTGCCTAGCTGGCTTTTCTGTCTATAATAATCTCATCTTTGCTATATTCCAAAGGTTTCAACTCCTAATACAGTCACATGGAGGAGGAGGTGTAGATTTTCTATTGTGAATTTTGGAGGGATACATAATAGTGTTTTGGTAGCATTTGATATACCAAAAGTAAAGCAAGGTTAAATGTTGAGAACAGTGTAAATTTTTTTTAAAAACACGATGTTTCTTAGTGAAACTATGAATATATAATTTGACTAGCATTTCACGTTCCTGAAATTTCATGTAATAAATGCCTTGTACTTTGAAAAAAATTAAAGAAAGCCATCTAGGTAGTCTTTGTGGTGGTTTGGCTAAGGAAAGATATTTGCTTGGACTAGTAATGAAATTGGACATTAAACTAATTGACTCAAGATACATTCATAAAATACAATCAGTTAGGCTTGGGATAAACTGGTTGTGAAAGTGACAGAGATAGTCATAGCTTCTGATCTGTACAAGTGAAAAAAGCTGCTCACCAATTGCTGAAATAAGGAAGGTGGAGAAAGACATGTAAGGATAAAAGGGAAGAGACAGTGAATTCACTTTCTGGACACTTTCAGTTTGAGATGCAAAGGTGAAAAGTAGGTTTAATATCGGGCCTGAAACTCAGAATTTGGAAAATAGATAAATGTGGCAGTTACAGGACAGGCATATAAAAAAAGTGTTTGGTTTTATAACATGAATATCTTTTTACCCAGTAATCTCATTTCTAGAAGAGGATAAAAAAGGAGAGAATTACTATCCATTTAATTTTCTCCACCTAATAGCTTTTTATTTAACTTTCTATAAAACTTTTTATTGGACTCTACTGGCACATATACAGTTACCAAATCAAAGGGCTGAGCATTTGTCTGCATAACTCGGTCAATCTGGAAAATTTCTGCACCACTTTCCCATTTTCTTCTTAATAGTGGGTTTGGGTAAACAAATAGTGTTCATCTCTATGCTTAGCCTACACAAACATATTTTATGTGCCCAGATATCTACAGAGACCCTTTTAGTAAATCTAAAAGGACTTTTGGGTTTATTTTTACAAAATTTTGAAAGGCTATGACAAAGTATAAATAAGTCCAAAAACAAATTTCATTCATCTTGGTATATTGATTGCTGGATTTGATAAATAATTTAGGTATTATCCTGTTTAAAGGGACATCAGTGCAAACATATAATTCTAGGTTTTGCTACTTTTTTTTTTTTTTGAGACAGGGTCTCACTTTGTAGTTCAGGCTGGTCCTGAGCTCACTATGTAGCCCAGCAAGCCTCGAACTCAGCAATCCTCCTGTCTCTGCCTCCTGAGTGCTGGGATTACAGGTGTGAGCCACCGTGCCTGGCACTGTGGTATGAGGTATCGATTGCTGGTGAGCGTGAATCACCACACCTAGCATTGTTGTGTGTGGTTACCAGGGATCAAACTCAGGACCTTGTGCTTGTGAGGCAGGCGCCGGAACCACTGAGCTAAATCTCTGGCCTGGTTTTGCTACTTTTAACATTATTAGTTGGAGTGATGACACATCCCTGCAGTACCAGCACTTAGGAGCCTGAGGCAGAGCATCACTTCGGGTTCAAAGGCCAGCCTGAGCTACATGGCAAGTTAAAGGACAACGCTTGTATAAAGAGAGCTTTATAAATAGGTCACAGATATGTAAATATAGTATCTATTCTTTGGTGTGAGAAACTGAAGATGTAAATGAGCTCTAGAATATATGGTAGCTATTGTGAAATAGAAAATATTCAAAGGGAAATGCGGTGTAGGGATAAGTAACAAGGGGAAGAAAAATGGTTTTAAAAAGGGAAACAGTTGTAGAGTGCATGGGGGAATGAGAAAAAAAAATTAAATTGTGTCATATACTGGTACAAATTCTCAATATTGTGTGTGATTGTGATGTGTATATATAATGTACCAATAAAGATTAAAATTAAAAAAACAAGGGCTGGTGATGTTGCTCAGTGGTTCTGCCGCCTGCCTAACAAGTGTGAGGTCCTGAGTTCACTCCTCAGTTTGCAAAAAAAAAAAAAAAGTTAAATAAATACCATGTAGACTTACCAGAATAATCATATAGGGTAAGTACTTGCCACACCTGGACTGTGATACACTCAAACTGCAGACATAAGTGGGTATGGGTCATGGTTTTGATCAGAAGCACACACTCCTGTCACTAATTTATTATCTTACGTAAATGTAAGTGTTATGTATATTACTGAATGCTGTTAGAAGTACTTGTGATAGATTATAAAGTCTTTCTGTGGAGGCTAACAGATCTGGAATAAAACAGCATAGTCTTCCTGATTTTAGCATAAAAATGTATTGTTACATCCATTTCTGTAAAGTAATAACTTTTGTATATAGTTGTATTTTCCCTTTAACTGTACATTTTGATTCTTCATAGTCTGCCTTTTCTAGCACACTTGATTTAGAAGTGAATAAAGAGTTATATGTTATATTACATTTAGATTTCAAATACAATAGTAATATTTTCTGGGTACCAATTTGCATTATTTAAAGACACAAATATTTAAGGGTTTTCATCACTAATATATTCAGTAAAAGTTATCAACCAGCACATGTTACCATGAAAATAGGATTTTATGAGAGAAAATGTCACTGCTAATTTATTATACAGTTTCTAAAAATAGGTCTGTGCTCACACATACAGTTGGCACTGAGTGTATTCAATCTTTCTAATGAATGTTAGAGGTACTGGTCATTATCTCTAGATGTTCTGAAGCCTCATATGGTCATAGGCAGGGCTTTTCAGAGATGGTTCGATCGAGAGTGTGTAATGCTGGGTTCAAGGATGTGATGCTGGGATTGATTCATGGTTCAATGCTAGGACTAAGGGTGTAAATACTACCCACCCTAAGGGTGAGTAGCCCGGATTTTTTTTTAAAAAAGAAAATGTTCAAGGGAAAAGGGTAGGGCTAAATAATGAGGGAAAAGAAAAACAGGAAAAAAGGAAACATAGTATATATGCATATGTAAGTATGTATTTCACAGTATCATAGGTGGTAATTTCTTTAAAAATATATATTGATGATACAGAGTGTTGCAGAAAGTGTGGGAAAAATCACTTATATTCCTGATGAGACCCATACATTGCTGGAATATTTTCTAGGCAAATTTGGTAGTATGTATTAAAATAGAAAACATAGGGCCAGAAATTTAGCTCAGTAGTTCCAGTTCCTGCCTAGCAAGCAAGAGGTTCCTGTTTCGATCCCTGGTAACCACATACAACAATACCATGGGTAGTGCCTCACGTCCACCAGCAATCAGTACCACATACTACAAATCCTGGGCTTGGTGACTCACACCTGTAATCACAGCACTTGGGAGGCAGAGGCAGGAGGATTGCTGAGTTTGAGGATTGGCTGAATTCAGGGCCAGCCTGAACTACAAAGTGAAACCCTGTTAAAGAAAGAAAGAAAGAAAGAAAGAAAGAAAGAAAGAAAGAAAGAAAGAAAGAAAGAAAGAAAGAAAGAAAGAAAGAAAGAAAGAAAGAAAGAAAGAAA
>PVIC010038901.1:0-17385 GCA_004025085.1 Thryonomys swinderianus
GGGGAAGGAATAAATATGATACAGAAAGAAAATAAAAGAGCATGTATAAAGGGGGGAGGAGGGGGGAGTGGGTAGGGATATGGGTAAAAATGAGAATTAACTTGTGGCATATACTGGTACAAATTTCCCAATGTTATATGTGATTTTGAGATGTATATAAATTGTACCAATAAAGAATTCAATTAAAAAAATAATTAAACCAGTTTGGTGTAACTGGTTTCCCAAAACATTAGGATTTTAATTACCACTTTAGGAGGAGATATTTCAATGATTTTTAAAATAAGATAATTCTTAAGAATTGCCTTACATAGATCTTTTCATTAAAAAATCTGCCTTACTATATATATATTATTATTTTTAAATATTAAACTCTGTAGTTTTTTTTGGTGAGTAATAATTCTTTCTATTGAAGTAGAGAGGAGCACAACAGGGTGTTACCATCTGCAAATGCCACAGTAGAAGAGGTTAAATCCATTTCTCTTTGCTAATTGCAGAGGGTTCTACCTTTTAAAGGAATGTAGCCCCCTAAGGAAAAGTGTGGATTTCTTTACACTATCAAAGGTAATTAAAAAAATTAAAGCAAGAGAGAAAAATATTTTCGTTACCATAACCCCTTCCTCCATCCCTCCATATTATCTCCCTTATTTGAACATTTCCCTTTATACAATAAATATCCATGGATATTTATTGGAACAGAATATAGAATATCTTTTTCTAGCTCAACTATCCTTTGTCTGCTGAAAAGCCTTGTGTAGGTGAGTTACTACTTTTTCTTAGGCAGAGAAAACTCACCTACCATTAAAGTAAGTACCATCTCTTTTTTCAAAAGTAGTACAGAAGCCTCCGTAGGTTGATTATGCCAGGTGGTGATAATATAAAATTAAAATTTTTGGATGAATATCACAAGTGATTTGTGCTTGTTGTTGTTGTGCTTGCTGCTATATCACTGATGGTTTTTCATTCTTTTTTTCCACTCTGCTGATGGTCTTTTTTCTCCTCCTTGTAAGTAGTGCTTCTAAATATGAGCTATGGCTCCTAGAGCAGATGGGTGAGAAGAGAAATAATTTCCACCCTATAACTTGTTAGAAGAGCTCAGTGCCTTGCCAGTTGGCCAGGAGTTTCAGTCCTCAAATACAAAACACACAGATTCTCAAAGATTGGTCCTCTCCATGGTTCTTGTTTGAGTCTCTTCAAATCTCGATCAGGCCAAAAAATTATTCACTGAATTTTTGACTAATGAAAATTGCAAACTATGGCCAATATCCTATTGCTATTCTCCTATTGTCCTTCTGGTCAAAACCCTAGCCAATTAAACAAAAGAAGAAGAAAAGATACCCTTTCTGTGAACTTTATTCAAAGAAATTAAGCCTCTTGTGGACATTTTGCTCAGTGAACAGAATGTTTTTAACTGTTTCAAGGAAATACCTTGCACCCCAGTCATAGCAAAATGAGAATAAAGAGGTTTAAAAATTAATTTAGTGTGTCAGAATATATAAAATTTATAATGGTATACTGGCTATTACCAGTTTATTGGTTGGAGTACAAACACCAAATTATCTCTGATAGGACAATTTAACAATTTGGTTTCATTTTATTCAATTCCGCTCAACAAATGTTTACTGAATGTGCTTTAAGTACAAAATTCTTTTCAAGGTATTGAGGAAAAATAAAAATGAGCATGATCCCAACTGCGGAAGTGCCCTTAATGAGAAAATGTAAATAGCCACATATATAATTCTAATGCAAAGTAGTATCAAAAGTACCTTATCAACATATATGTTTGTATGCATTATCCTCTCAAAAAGAGTATTGATATATTATCTAATTTCAAATTAGCTTATAAGATCATGATTTTGCATCAAAGTATGTTTTTAAATACTAAGCTCTTGCAATTAGATTATGAATAGCTTTTGATTATTTAGGGACTGATTAATCGAGCACCTATACAATTTATCATCCAAACAAGGGCATTTTGAAAGTGAGAAGTGGTGTTATTAATAATTGTGCCAAGTTGGTAGGAATAAACTGGTACTGTCTTAGGAAAATGGGGACATAGTTTTGCCCTACTGATTACATAATTTTAGTATCATCAACAAGATAATGTTCCCTTTTTTCTACTTCTCCCACAATCATCCTTTAAAACATTTTATTTCTTATTAGATAGTATTTCTTGAGATATGTTAGAATAATAGCCAAGAATAAGATGAGACTGTATCCTTGAGATCATGTAGTTTTACAACAAAATAAAACATGGTGAGAGATCATTTAGTGAAATTTACTGGGTCAATTACCATGCCAAATGCTACATGGTAGATACAAATAAGTAAATTCCTATTCATGTCATATTCCAACAGAATTTGAAAGCTTATCTATATATAACTTTTAAAAATATTTTCAAATTATTTTAAATTTTATTTTATTTTATTTTATTTTATTTTAATTTTATTTATTTTTTAAGACAGGGTCTTGCTTTGTAGTTCACGCTGGCCCTGAGCTCACTATGTAGCCCAAGCTAGCCTTGAACTCACAGCAATCTTCCTACCTCTGCCTCCTAAATGCTGGGATAACAGGCATAAACCAGCACACCTGGCATTTTATAGTGTGTGGTAATGATTGTTGGTGGGTGTGAGTCACCGCACCTGGTATTATTGTATGTTGTTACCAGGGATCAAACCAGGGACCTTGAGCTTGCTAAGCAGTCACTAGAATTGTTGAGCTAAATCTCTGGCCTGTTAAAATATTTTTATGGGGCCAGAGATTTAGGTCAGTGGTATATAAACAAACAAATAAATGCTTTGTCTTAAATCTAGATTAAAAGGAGTATAGATACAAGTCCAATTAGCTGAAACAATCAGTACCTCTAGAGACTCTCTAGAAGATTTTTAAAATTATGTCCATAACAGGACATATAAAGAAGGAAACTGCTCCATAAAAACCAGAAGAGTAAAAAGGCAGGACTCTAGGAGCTGAAAGGGGGCATGTAAGAAACGGAGGGCAGAACCAACCCAGAGGGCTCCAGGGGTTGGGCAGAGAATGGAAACCAGTGAAGGGGCCCTGAGACTAGACAGTCAGAAACAGGCTACTGAGTACTGTGGATTGTGGCATATCAGTAACCATGAAATACTGCTTGAAATTCTGCCTCTAGGGTAGCCAGTTTAGCTAACTTTCAAAAGGAATTGGAAAACTATTTTTTAAAAGTCTTTACCATTTATTGGTGGCAATGAAATAAATTATTGAATGTATAACAGGAAAAAAATGCATGGTCTTATAATCATATTATCATTGTTATACTATAATGATCACTTCATTATTTATAAATAAAAATAGATTTACATTCAAGCAATACATAAAAGCATAAAGAAAAAATGTCCTTCTGTAAATGCTGTCAATAGCCATAAATGGTTTTCATTTCTTCATGTATAAAGTAGAAGGATAGTTTAATGGAAACATTAGCTTTTAATACTTAGAATCAAACTCCTAAGTGTCCCAACAGTGAAGCACATTATTCAGGACTTTAAAGACATATTCTCAGAACAGCACGTCAAAGCTCTTAAATGCTTATCCTTGGTACCCTCAGTCATGGCACCGCTCAAATCCAACACCGCCGAGGAGCATCATGCCAAGATGTACAGAAGTGACTAACCCAATCCTGACACATCTCGGTTGAGCTTCATTGTTGGAGAATTAAATGGAAACACAGAGGGAAAGACACAGAGCTCCCATCTACCATTTCTGAAGCCCTCCACCTGCCTGACATCAAGCTTTTTCCTAATGTGGATGTCTTGCTGAAGGTCCTGTGTATTCTTCCTGTGCTGAAGATTGAGAATGAATGCTATGAAAATGGATGAAAGCATCTAAAAGCATACTTGAGGAGTACTTTGACAGACCAAAGGTCAAGTAACTTGGCTTTGCTTTACATAAATTTTGATATAAAACACGATCTAGATTTAATGGTGGACACATATATCAAACTATATACAACTAAATCAGAGCTTCCTACTGGTAACTCAGAAACTTTGAAAATACCTAAAAAGGCTTTGAAATGGGCTTCTTTAATATTTACCAATTGGAAGAAAAGCTGTAAGGGGTATGCAGGCTGCCTAATCAATGGATATGTTAGCCAACAGGCCCGTCACTGAATATATTAGCCATAGATAATCTCCATATTTAAATGGCTCCTCTGAACTCTCCTGCATCTGAGACCTGTCTGTCCTTCCAGAAGATAGCACTGGAAATGCCACACTTCACTCTGGAATGACCTTAGCTGGTGGCACTATGGAATTCTTTTAGCTAAGTCACTTCCGACAACACAACTGTCACTGTGGATCTACTCTCAGGTATTGAGTTGTCTGTTTTTGAAGAAATGAATTTCGAGGTGGTGTGAGAGAGAGGAATGCATCTTCTAAAGTGTTACGGTGAAGCTCGTCATTGACCTATGATTAGTATGGGTTTTTAAAATGCGTTATTAAAAATCTGTAATGGACAGTTAAGGGAATTACTAAAAAAGTTTCTGAGCTCACCAGACTGGAGTATAGATTTTGTCTTTACTAGATGAACTGAAAAGAAGAGGTTACGCTAAAGCTAGAATGGAAGAGCTTGCCATTGTTATTCCACACATAGTGACTGCTGTTTACGTTCCTTTGTTGAGCTACATCGTCATGAGCTTCTTAGCAGATAAATTTTGAACACTTCTGCTTTGTCAAGGCAGAATCAGAGGCCAACCATACAGGCAACAGACTTATCTGGTTTTTTTTTCTGCCTTTTCCCATGACTATTGCCTCATCTTGATTTTATAAGCAAAACCTGAAAACTTACCAAATGAATGTTTTGTGGTTTATCTAAGAAATAATACAGAAAATATTGCTGCTATTTTTGGTGAAGAAAATTTTGTGTAGTTTGTTTTAATCTAAATGGAATGTGAATTTTGTTTTAAAAATAATTAGAATCAAACTACATGTTTACAGTATTAAGAAATGGGGTCAAACTAAATGTGTACCTACCCGGGTTTGAATTCTTTCCTATGCCATCTTTTAGTGAGTAGGTCATGACTTCATCCTGTTGTTCTGGTCAGGGACAAAGGTTTCTCTTTTGATAAGACAGACAGTATAAAATTTTGGTGGAAGTTAAAAGAAGTAGATCACATGCAGCATTCAGAACAGAATGTGAGGTACTCAGTGCTCAATAAATGTCAGCTACTATTACTCATTTATTAGTGTATTAATGATATTAATTTGATTATAATTGTTCTTTCTTGCTCATTATGTGGTTTCAGCATCTTGAACTATTTATTTTCGTTAGGTTGCTCTAAAGTAAAAGTTGTTAGCTCCCTGACAGAATATATCCAACTATCATTGCTTCTCCTTTTTCCCTTGTCTTTCTCTCTTCTTCCAAGTCACCAAAGCCCACCTACCTTGCTGTGCTTTGGCTCAGACCACTTTCTTCTGCACATGCCATGCTATATCTGCATCCCATCCCCTTTCCTCACCCTAACATTTTAATGCTGAATGTTCACTGTCCTGTGCACTACATCATGGCCTGAGGGAGTGGAGCCATAGGGAGAGAGGACAGCCGCCCAGGCTCAGTGCTGTGCCGGCCGGGGTACGTGTTCTCTGCTATCCCTTGGAGACTTAGGGAAAGAACCTTAGCATTTTGGTTCACTCTCCTTAGTCAGAGGAAGAAGCCATCCTATCTCTCCAGGAGTGCTTTGTCCTCACACTATGTTCTCTTTCACCCTGGCGTCAGTCTTAGCCACCGTCTGACCCTGTCTCTATTTTTCACTTCATTATTTTTCCAGGTCCTCTTGATAGTCATTACTGTCTGCCTCCTTCCGGTCAGAGACCATGAAAAAAATAATCAAGTATTCCTCCTTGATCCTGTCCAGGTTTTGGCTACTCATGAAAAATCTTATACCAGTTTGTCTAAGGATGGCTGGGGGTGGGTTGCTCAGGCATTGCATGATGCCAGACGCTCTTTTTCCTTGGCTTGACCACACTTCTTAAATTCAATAGCATTTGGTTATGTTCTTTCCTTTGTTCCATTACTGTTTTACTCTCTCTGAATAGAATTGGAGGAAGGGTATTCTATGAACTAGCTTCATCTTCCCATCTTTACCTGGAACTTTCTGCTCACAGTATTTTCATTAACATATTAGCACTTGGCAGAATTAGTTCCCACTAAGAATTTGTGTCTTATCCAAATTGTGCCTCATTTGACGCACACCAGAAACTGAATGACTACATCAGTGATACAACTGACAACAATCTATGTCAACTCTTCATCCTTGTAACACTCGAATCTAATTCAAATATTCGAGTGGTCTTGAATAAACACTATGTCACATATTCACTGAGGTAAAATAATCATCACAGGTCATAATGTGGCCTGTCAAGTCAGTGATTCTCAGCTCTACTACTATAGAATTCTGAATTAAACATTTACGGATTACTGTAACCTTTATTTGTTTTTCTTATACATAGTGCTATCTTCTATAAAGAATTATCATGAAGGAAAAAGATCTAACTTCTTAGTGAGTGTTAAAACTCAGAAAGAACTCAAATGCTAACAAGGAATAGTTAACAAGTATTGGAACATCCTCTCAGTAATGTGTACAGAACTACTAAGAATTATATTTACAGTATAATAATATGTTGCCACCTATACAGAGTCATGCTTATACATTTACTTATAATATGAAATATAAGATAAAATACCACAATATTTAGATGATGGAGCATTTCTTTTGTCTAAACTTTCTGCATTTTTTTTTTTTTGAGACAGGGTCTCGCTTTATAGTTCAGGCTGGCCCTGAGCTCACTATGTAGCCCAGGCAAGCCTCAAACTTAGCAGTTCTCCTGTCTCTGCCTCCCAAGTGCTGGGATGACAGGCATGAGCCACCACACCTGGCACTGTGCTATGTGGTATTAATTGCTGGTGGGTGTGAGTTACCATGCCCAACATTGTATGTGGTTACTGGGATCGAACTCAGGACCTTGCGCTTGTGAGGCAGGCACCGGAACCACTGAGCTAAATCTCCAGCCCAAACTTTCTGCATTTTAAAACACACTTGTAATTTGTATTATTTATACAATCACTAAACAGGATCTATAAAACATTCCTCAGAGAAAAAGTAATGTCCAATGTAAGAGTTTAAATACAAAGGAAGAAGATAGCATTAAAACATAGCACCCTCCCACACCTAAAGACATTATCTTACTTATTTTTCTTACAGACATTTGTTTCTTGCTAACAAGAATTATGACCCATCAAATGTGAATAAGAAAAACCCTTTGTGTGACAAAGTCAATCCTATAAAATTGATGGTAAGCACGATGAGAACTAACAGATCCACGGATCTAAACTCTCTACTTCTCAGCCGGAGCTGGCTGGCCCTCCTTCATTCCTTCAGAGGATGGCTCTGACCCTGAAGTCCAATTTCATCTAAAAAAATAAAAGAAGCAAATATGCAGATCAATTTTTTGCCCTTTTATACCTCTTAAAATTCAAACCAAGAAATGCCAACGTTCTTTAAGGGATCAATGCAGGTAGTTCAAAATATGAAAATTGAGTCTCTGTCTGGTCAGGAAGAAAGCTCCTGCTTGTCCAAAGAAAGGCATGAAATTGTGAGTTGACAGAGATTCTCATTCAGGAAAGAATTGTCACCATTTTTGCTGCACTCTGGCCAGAACAACATATGGCATCCCAGCTGACGAATGTAATCTTTTCCTCTTTTTTTCCCATTTCACATGCACATTTCATTTGTGGAATATTAAAACTTCACACAAAGTGCCTGTTAACCCCTCGGCACCATAGCATCCTTCGTCTGGGCTGTGCTATTTACCAGAACCTCACGTCCAGCTGTGAGAGGGTTAAGGCCAACAGAGAAGAAACTGATGGTCAGAGGCCATCTCACTTCACTATCCCCATTAGGAAGGGCCAACTCGCAGAATTTCCAGGCAGAGTTGTCTTTATATGAGAAAATTTATAGCTTCCTGGCTTCAAAATAAACTGCCTGTTACTCTGTAACCCAGAGCCTTTCCACTTCTGAAACCAGAAGTATTTTCTAAGCAGCTGTCCTTACATTCTGCCGTCCGCAGGGACCCAACGCCCAGATCCCTCTCCACAGCAATCATCCTGATGACCCCTGTCTTGAAGGAAGAAAGCCTGTTTACACGATATAAACAGAAAAAACAAATCCTTTGGATTTTCCCATCTCTTTCCCCATATATAAGCATTGGATTTCTGTTTGTTTAACAGTGGTGACAGAAAGAGGTCTCAAATCTGCTGGACTCACTGCAGAACCTCACTGCAGCCAGGCTGCTGAAACACACTTCCAAATGGAAGTTTCTAGATAGTGTCCATGTATCATTCATTCTCTGCCTTCTTTCCAGTCTCCTTGAATTGTAGTTTTCCCATTTGGAAAAGCTGTTTAACATAAAATAAAGCACTGGATGTATATTTGTTGAAAAAGTGTTAAACCTACAAATATGCAGAAAATAATATATGGTGCATATTCATGGATTTATCTTTTTCTGATGCTAGTTTAACATACTAGTATCAAATGATTTTCACTCTTTTTAAAAAGAAAATAAGATCTAAAAATACTTTAGGAATATCTGATCCCATTTCCATATTCCAACCCCACCTGATGAACCACATTCTGAAATTGGCACCATTACAGTCTCATAAGTATTTACAATGCACAAAGGTGTATTCATTTAAAATACTTAGGCACTAGTGGTTTTCTCTTCAAAATTTCCTATAAACAATAGCATGCTGAACATAACATTTATATATTTTTGCATTGAAACTTATGTTTATTTTAGCAATTTATTTATGCCCCTATCTATAGGTAGAGGTCACAAATTTTAATTTCTATATATATTCTCATCATTTTAATATAAAACAGTACACATTCCCCTAAGAAGGGATGGTTTGAGTATTCCACACTTTGCTATTACAAACTCTACCTTGCTCATCTTCGATCATGTGTCCTTATCTAGGTACATATGACAGATTCTACCTAGAGTGGTCGCTAGGGAGAAGAAATGCTAAGTCCTAATCTCTGCGCACCTTCCATATTTACCAGGTGGACAAATAGTTTTCAACACGATTATGGCAATTCTTTTTTTCCACCATCAATTATAAAATACCTGTTTCCCACTTCCTTACCAACATTTGCACATTCAAATTATTTTTTTCCAAATTGTTGTATAGGTGGGAGTTTATTGCTGATTTAGTTTTCAGGTTCCTAATTATTACTTAGATAGAGAAGCTCTTCTTGTGTTTATTAGACATTTGTTTCTCTATGTGTGTGACTATTTTCTTTTGAAAGTTTTATTTTACCCTTATTAAGGTTAGAACTTCCAATAAATACAAGTATTATAATCATCTCTAAATCAACCAGTAGCTCATTTTTTCACTTTTCTTTTGATATAATGTTTGTTCTGTGTAAAGTTGGGTTTTTGCTATTATTATCATTATTCATTCATTGTAGCCAAATTTATCCATGATTTTTGACTTATACATTTTTGGTGGTGATTTGAGGAACAGAAAATAGAACTTCTGCACTTTCACAATGAGCCACATCTCCTCCTTTTTTGGGGGGGGTGACAGGGTCTCATTCTGTTGTTCAGGCTGACCTTGAACTCGATATGTAGCCAGGCAAAACTTGAACTCAGCAATCCTCCTGCCTGTGACTCTTTCCTGAGTGCTGGGATTACAGGCGTTAGCCACCACATCCAGCATCCCATCCTTTGTATTTTTTTTAAATTTTGAGACAGGGTCTTGCTAAGTTGCCCAGACTGGACTCAAACATTCAGTCCTCCTGCTTCTGCTTTACAAACTGGTGTTGTTAGAGACATGTATCATCAAATCCAGCTTTTTTTTAAATCTTATTTAAAAAAAAGATTTTATTTATTTAAGATTTCCCTTTTTTCCTTACTGAAAGCTATGTGACAGTTAACTCTGATGAAGTCAACCTGAATTAAGAAACACCGAGCAAATTGGTTCAGCACAGTTCTGGCTGTATGGATGAAGACAGAAGATCCACTGTGGCAGTTGGTGATGCTTACCGACAGGCTTATAACCTGTATGGAAAATAAGCAAATGAATGAGGCCTCACTTCTGCTTCTTTGGAGGAGCTGTTGTTCTCACCATCACCTTTGGATATCAGTCTCCACCCTTTGAACACAGGCCCTTCAGCTTCCTGACAGGCACTCTCAGACGGGCCGCTATGGGGGCTTCAGAGGTCTTTGCCTGGATTCTCTGCCTATCTAGTAAGTGGATGGCCCACTGGCAGTTGCAGAGGTGAATGGATGAGGTCAGAGAAGTGAATTCTGGGAACCAATTCCTTAGGTTTGCTGTTGTTTGAAGCACTGTGCCCTAGGATGCTCTTCTCAAATCAAAGGCTTTCAGCATTGCAATTTTGAGTCTTTCAAAAGCAGAGCCTTGCTCACTACTTGCATTTCCTCAAGGTGTTTTTTCCTACAGTCTTTCCCAAAGTACTTGTTTTCTTCTTAATGCTAATCTATCCAGCAACCAAATTCTCTTCTTCCCTAAATCTTTGTAGGCTCCAGCTTCAGCAGATCTTCATTTATGACAAACTCAAAATTTTTTAAATCATTCCGTTAGACAGTTTTCTTTTAATCTTCAATGTAGACATGGCGAAAAACCCTGAACAGTATCCAAGTTTAAAGAGTGGACACTCATTTTATTATGTAGTTGATCTGCTGTAGTAATATTGAAATTTTAATTTTTAAAAAATGAGCATAATACAAATTTCAAATTTGTTTCTGTGTTATGCTGTCAGTGAGAAACACGAGATAAATAAAAGAAATGCATACAGTGTTACCAAGTCAGCAGGAATATATAAAATCTGTCCACCCATGTACCTCAGCTATTTATCAACTACCTCAGTTTGTAGTATGAGCCACTTTCACATACAGCTAGTGACACAACTTGTTTTAATCTGCTACTAAAATTTATTGATATATATTTTCCCACTGAGTAAAGTTAAAACAACTTTTCATGTTTCTTGGGATGTCTGGTAGGTAGTGTGAAAACTCAAAATTGCAGATAGTGATACATTGGAGAGATCACGATTTCTATTTTGTCCTTATAAAAATTAACAATTAACTTCCTAGGCCAAATGAAGTATTTGCTTCTCTCACAAGATTCATTCAATAAAATCTCTTCCCAGTTTTCTACTGTTTACTCAACTGTTGTTATAATTTTTCCTTGCATCTTCTACTTTTATCCTAGGTACATAATGATACCTCTTAATCTGAAGTAATTTAGTGACCAGTCAAGATCTGGGAAGAGGTATGCCAGAGCCTGAGGTTTGACTTGGGAACTCAAGTCTATCAAAGTTTCAGAGAATTCACAAGCTAAGAGTACTCTTGCCTTCCACGTTTAGACCTTTAGGTTTGCCTGCTCTTTCCCTGGGTTCTTCAAGCATCTCAATTGTACACTGGTGTCTTTATAGTTGACCAGAGATATGGACAGCTTTAGGATTTAAACCTCAATTTAACTAAAATAGTCCATTTTTACCTGTGTATGTTACTAAGTAGAAATCTGCTAAGTTTAACTTTTCTTCCTTCTTAGAGAATCTGCCTTTTCCATCTAGGTACTTTTATAACCTTCTCTTTGTTTTTGAAGTTTTACAAATTCAGTATAATTATATTTATGTGAATGCCTTTCTACTTATCATTTTTATTTAGTTATTCTAATAACAAGATTAACTGATTAGTTATGTCTTATGATTTGAATAATGTCACTGTATCTTCCAAAGACTACAGATTCCCCTGGGTATGGGATGTCACAATTATGCCTCTACTATAACATAGTACAGAACTACTCTTTTGCATATGTAAGTCAACTAATTATCCATTTGCATTTTTAATATAACAGACGTTCATTTCTAGAAATTCTATTTAATTTTCTTATCTGATAATTTCCTGGGGTATTTTTCTTGTTTTTAATTCTTCTATATTTTAATAATAAATCTAATTCTTCCATCACATTGCTCAAATTATTAATGCTGTAACCTAATTTATAAATTATTGTGTGTACATATATGTTGGCTACTTTTGTTCAAAAGAGGTTTTTGTTATATGTTTCATAAATTGGGATTAGGAGCTTACCTACACTGAGCCTTTATCTATGGAGACTGTATGTGATTTAAATTGAAGAAACTTCTCCACAGAGTTTAATGTTTTGCTCAATTTTGGTACTAAACTGCATATTGATTTGTTCATTTCAAGTTCATAAATAATGCCAAAAGCATAACTTTGAACCCACACTCTTTATGAATTTCAGCCTTGGCTTTTAAATTCTTATGGATAGCGTTATTGTTTCAGCCAGAGCCTGTGCATGTCGAACTAACTTTGTTTGCCCTTTGCCCTTTCAGTAGGCCTTTTTGTCTCTCTTTCACAGCAGACAGATTTTGTTTTCTAATTTTCACTTTCACTAGTGGTGTCCTGTAAGTAGTTTGGCGAGACCTTAGTTCCAGCTTCCCACCTTTTACTGTGCGAAAGTGTCATTTTATCCTACAGTACTAAAACTTCTATGTGACTATGATTTAAAACACAAACACTTCCCAAAACAGTCACATTACCAGCTCATATGCTTATGACTTTAATTCTCATACAAATTTCACAAATGGAAAGTTTCCGTTTTATTTGCCTAAAGCTCTTTCACGCACATAAATAAATGTTGTAGTAGTAGTCTAGGCAATATACATAAAATTTTTAGCAGGTAAATTTTCTGATGACTCTGCTTTGTTCTCACTGGAACTAGAATTTTCATCAATTCTTCGATTCACTCTAACCTGGTTTTCATTCACAACATGACACCAAAATTACTCTCGATGGAGTTACTAATGACATTTATGTTGCCAAATACAATAGACAGTTTTTCCCCTTACTAAGTTTTTAAACCTTACTTAACAAACTAATTTAACCTTTATTTTAAATGTATTCTGATCTAGACTCCTTTGACATGTTCTTCTGGCTTTGTGATTTCTGGAAGCTGTTTCTGTTGGCTGTTTCTCCACCTTCTGCACCGTCTTTTTATCCTCTGTCCAGTTTAATGTTAGATACTTATCTCTTTATTCATTCTTTTCCTAAGTGACCTCATCATTCTATGGCTTTAAACACACACATTTATGGCAATGATCCCTCTATCCTCTAGCACAGTCCTTTCCTTTGAACTTCACAGTCAGTTGTCTCCTTTTTCAGAAGGAAATTTACATCAAGTATTTCAGACATGTTCCTAATTGAAATCTTGGTCCTCATACTTAATACCTTAGTTTTTTTTTTCTATCTTAGCAAACAATTCTTCAAAGAGACAGGGAGACTCTTCCTTGATTTCTAAATCTCCCTCACAATCTCTCCATACCACACATACCATAATTTATAATTATATATCCTTTTTTCTCCAATATCACCACTCTTGTCTAAACAGTTATCTCTTCTCTGAATTACTGTAATAGCTTCTCTCATGTTTTCTGCTTCCACTCCATTCCCTTTTAATTCATTCTCTATTCAACAACTACAGTACTCATTAAATTTTAAAGTAAATTATGTTATGTCTCTGGTTAAAACTCTTTAGTGGATTCCCAATGCATTTTAGACAGCATGTAAATGTTTTCCATTACACCTTCCCTGTGCAATGTGCCCCCCAGCCTCTCTTTTAAGTGTTCCTCATGTCTTTCTCAGCCTTTGCTTACTTACTATGCTCTCACATGCACCAGCCTGACATTGATCTCCTTGATTCATTAAATTCTTTCCAATGTAAACATGATGATTTTATGCCCAAAATGTTCTTATGCTTTCTCTACTCTCTATCCTTTTCTTTTGATATTTTAGGTTTTGTATTGGACAGCTTTTCATCTGCTAGAACAAAATATATGACACCTACAATTTAAAGGCAGAATTGTTTGTGGCTCATGGTTTCTGAGGTTTCAGCCAGTGGTTGACTAATTCCAAGGCAGAAACATCATGGTGGAGGGGAATGGGCAAGGTAAGCTGCTCAACACATGTACCTGATGAACAGAGAGCTAAGGAAGAGACAGAAAAGAAGGGCCCAGGGGTCAGATGCCATTCCCAACATCATAAAATATGAGCCTCCCAGATACGTCCACAAGCATGTTTCACTAATCTTTGAGGTATCTTTTATATAATCAAGTTGACAATCAAGATTGACCATAACGAGTAATTTTTTATATTCATTAACTTCTCCATTGTTGGGACAAAATATTTGACATAACTTTAAGAAGGGAGGTTTATTTTGACTCACAATTTTAGTCTTCAGTCTTTGGGTGGCTGGTACCAACACAAAGAGATCATGGTGGAAAGGCAAAGTAGAGGAAAGCTGCCTGATAATGGCATCCAGGAAGTAAAATAGGTATGGAAGCCAGAGATGAAGAGCCAGGACCACATGTAGTTCCCAAAGACAAGCTCCATGATCCGTCCTCTTCTTCTAACTAGTCCCTACATTCCAATATCCTACTGAGCTATGAATTCTCCAATAGATTAACCCATTTAGGAGGTTAGCACTCTTACAATCCAATCACCACTAAAGGAAACCTTTAATCTAATCAAACTAGTGATCAAGATTAACTGGCACAGGTCTCAATCAACATGTGCCCTCTTTTAGAGTTGAAATGAGATCTCCAAGAAAAGTATCCCGTGTCACTCTACCTAAATGATGATTATTGTTATCCACTATTTTACACTATTTTTTTCCTTATAGGAATTTCCACATTACTTTTGTTTTCTCCTTCATTTTTTACTCCTGATTAGTTCTTACTTCCATAAAGACAGGGACAATTCCATTTTGTTCATTTAGTTATTATTGCAGTGTTCACAACACTTAATTGTTCTCAATAAATATGTGTTTAATTGTAGTAGGGCCCTCCTGATGTGTCAGGGTGGGAAATTTTATAATGCAGTATAGATCTCTGTGTACATATGTGTAGTTCTGATGTAATTCTGTAATATAAATCATACCTGGCCAGACTATAGAATGTTAATGTATACCCAACCAGACTGTAAAATCTTAGTATATGCCCATATAAGGGAGCCAAAGACACAAGAATTGTATAAAAGGCTACAACTATTCCATGTTCACCATTCAGCCTTTGGATACAAATCTGCTGAGTCAGTGCCAACACAAATAAAGCTGCTTCCTAGGAAAACAGCCTCAATATCTCATCTTTCTACACAAAAATACCACAGCATGACTAGAGGTTTGTGGCTGGTATATATTTCCACCTCCTTTATCGCTGGAGTCCAAACTTTCAAAGTACTGGTAGACACGACCTCAGCTGGTGCCAATGGGCCATTTAATCCAGAGGAGAGGTTTGATCCCAATGTGGTAGGGTGAGAGCTCCAGATGAACGATGGAACTCAGAGGCCCAAAATCTAGTTCAGGGAGCACCGCTCACCACCTTAAGTAGAACCAGATTCAATTTTGTAGTCCTGCCTTGAGAGAGACAGAAGGGGAGACTGATTATCTACTAAAGCTGTCTGAGTAAATTTCACTGAAACTGTAAATAAACCTCTCATGACCTGAGAGGTGGACTGGAGTGCCAGAGGTGCCCAAGTAGCTCTGCAGGGAGCAAAACTACAGCCCTAAGGTGCTGGGCACTGGGTGACAGGTTAGAGTTGTCGTGTGTTTGTGTGTGAATGAGACTGAGGGTGGAAAGGTTATGACCTGACCTCAGGCGAGTGGTCAAGTGGTCAACAAGTATTGAGTTCCTGTCTGCAGTTCCTGGCAATCCTCATACAGCTGAGGGTAACTGTCAGCCCCAGGGGTTCTGCCAATGTTAAGAGGCACCTGGAATATGTCTTCAAGAAGAGTGGCTAGAGCCAGATGAAGTGAGTCATTATTCTTCCAGTTGAACCTTCCTCTTCCTTCCTCCCTCTCTTGTGCATGAAAGTTGTCTGTTAGGGGGAGAAAATTAGTGAAAGCAGAGTAAGACAACTCTTGTAGCGTGTATGTTAAATAATTTTTTGAAGGACATTCAAGTGGTCAACTGTGATGATAAGCTGACTCCTAGAAGACTTCAAACCTTCTGTGAAATTGGTTGACCATCTTCAGGGTGGGGTGGCCCAATGAGGGATCATTTCATAAGGAAATATTTAACCAAGTATTCAGAGTTGTTGCAGGAGACTCCTGGCATCCTGGCCAATTTCCTTACATTAACTGTTGGCAAGGCTTATTACTGTGCACCAGAAATTGAGCCTCAAGCTTTTGGGACAAACAGAAAGAAAAATAAATGTGCTTTCCAGTCAGGACAACTTAAGGTAACACAGTCCTCAGGGAACAAAATACTCTTTGACAGTCTCCTTGGACCAAGGACTTGGGGCAAAAACCCTTGGGTGAATTCCATACACTTTATCTCTGTGTAGCATAGTTACACCTTTTTTGGGGACACATTATACATTTTTTGGCACAGAAATGCATTTGTGGTGCCCTTTTTATAACCTTCATGGGTGTTGTGCCCTGGAAGGACATCAACATAGCGTAGAAGGCTATACCTCCAAGTACAATTGGAAGTCATGGGTTAATGTATACCCAAAGATAGTAAGGGAGTTATTGCCCTGTGTCAGGAACTGTGGATGACTTTCTCAGATTTACTTCCTTGGATTTATAGATGTCTGCCCTGCCCTGCCCTGCCCTGCCCTGCCCTGTGGGATCAACTACCATGATTAACTGTGGACATTTGTCTTGCTTTATGGAATCTTCAACTACAGGGATTATTGTGGAAATCTACCCTGCATTATGCATGCTAGGATTTTGGGTATGAACCACTGGTGTTGAATAAGGGTGCAGACAGCTTGGGGTATCTGGCCACCGCCTTCTGTTGCTGCTGCTCAGAGTAGCAAGAGTCAATCAATCCCTGGCTCAGCTTTTTTCTCAAGGTTTCATTTTGTTGTTTGTTGTTTGTTAATCCTTTTGCTGTGGGATTCGCAGGGGACTGGAGTTTGTCACAAGGTTTCTGGTTGCGTCCTCTTCCCCTGTCGCCCACAATGCTGAGAATTTGGAACAAAACTGGAAGTTGATGCTGGCTGCAATCACAAAGTCAACCAACGATAAATGCTGGCGTGGCTGTGGGGAGAAGGGAACCCTTCTACACTGTTGGTGGGATTGCAGACTTGTGCAACCATTGTGGAGATCTGTGTGGAGATTTCTCGGAAAACTAGGACTACGGCTCCCATTTGACCCTGCTATACCCCTGCTGGGAATATACCCAAAAGAACTTAAAAACTCACATTGGAAAGACAGATGTACACCCTTGTTCATAGCAGCTCAGTTCGTGATAGCTCAATCTTGGAAACAACCCAAATGTCCATCAACTGGAGAGTGGATAAAGAAGATGTG